>CAWUPM010000421.1:0-102684 GCA_963924295.1 Dioctria rufipes
AGTAAATTTTTCAAAAAATAATTTTTACTGTCGCAAATTTTAAATACGCCTAGGATTGCCTTTTGTATAGTGAATTTTTCAACAAAATATTTTCTACAGTTGCAAATTTTAAAAACTCCAAGGATTGGCTTTTTTAGAGAAAATTTCTCAAAAAATTATATTTTGTTGTCGCAAGTTTTAAATACGCTGAGCATTGCATTTTCTGTAGTAAATTTTTCAAAAAATTATTTTTTACTGTCGCATATTTTAAATACGGCGAGTATGGCTCTTTGTATAGTAAATATTTCAAAAAATAATTTTTTACTGTCGCAAATTTTAAATACGCCGAGGATTGCCTTTTCTATAGTAAATTTTTCAAAATTTTTTTTTTAATGTCGCAAATTTTAAATACGCCGAGGATTGCCTTTTCTACTCTAAATTTTTCAAAAAATCATTTTTTTTACGCAAATTTTTAATACGGCGAGGATTGCCTTTTCTATAATAAATTTCTCAAAAATTATTTTTTACTGTTTCAAATTTTAAGAGTACTGCTTTTCAATAGTAAATTTTTCAAAAAAATAAATTTTACTGTCGCAAATTTTAAATACGCCGAGGATTTCCTTTTCTATAGTAATTTTTTCAAAAAATTATATTTTTCTGTCGCAAATTTTAAATACGGCGAGTATGGCCTTTTCTATGGTAAATTTTTCAAAAACTAATTTTTTACTGTCGCAAATTTTAAATACGCCTAGGATTGCGTTTTCTATTATAAATTTTTCAAAAAATCATTTTTTACTGTCGCAAATTTTAAATACGCCGAGAATTGCCTTTTCTATAGTAAATTTTTCACAAAATTATTTTTTCTGTCGCAAATTTTAAATACGCCGAGGATTGCCTTTTCTCTAGTAAATATTTCAAAAAATAATTTTTTACTGTCGCAAATTTTAAGTACGCCGAGGATTGCCTTTTCTATAGTAAATTTTTCAAAAATAATTTTGATTTTCGCAAATTTTGAATACAGCGAGTATGGCCTTTTCTATAGTAAATTTTTCAAAAAATTATTTTTTACTGTCGCAAATTTTAAATACGCGGAGGACTGCCTTTTCTATAGTAAGTTTTTGAAAAAATTATTCTTTACTGCCGCAAATTTTAAATACGCCGAGGATTGCCTTTTCTATAGTAAGTTTTTCAAAAAATTATTCTTTACCGTCACAAATTTTAAATACGCCGAGGATTGCCTTTTCTATAGTAAATTTTTCAAAAATTATCTTTTACTCTCGCAAATTTTAAATACGCCCAGGATTGCCTTTTCTATTGTAAACTTTTAAAAAAATTATTTTTAACTGTAGAAAATTTTAAATACGGCGAGAATTGCCTTTTCTATAGTAAATTTTTCAAAAAATAATTTTGATTTTCGCAAATTTTGAATACGGCGAGTATGGCCTTTTCTATAGTAAATTTTTCAATGAATAATTTTTGACTGTCGCAAGTTTTAAATACGCCAAGGATTGCCTTTTCTATAGTAAATTGTTCAAAAAATTATTTTTAATTGTCGCAAATTTTACATAGGCAGAGGATTGCCTTTTCTATAGTAAATTTTTCAAAAAATTTTTTTTTACTGTCGCAAATTTTAAATACTTCGAGGATTGTCTTTTATATAATAAATTTTACAAAAATTATTTTTTACTGTCGCTAACTTTAAATACGCCGAGGATTGCCTTTTCTATTGTAAATTTTTCAAAAAAATATTTTTTCTGTCGCATATTTTAAATACGGCGAGTATGGCTCTTTGTATAGTAAATTTTTCAAAAATTATCTTTTACTCTCGCAAATTTTAAATACGCCCAGGATTGCCTTTTCTATTGTAAACTTTTCAAAAAATTATTTTTAACTGTCGCAAATTTTAAATACGGCGAGAGTTGCCTTTTCTATAGTATTTTTTTCAAAAAATAATTTTGATTTTCGCAAATTTTGAATACGGCGAGTATGGCCTTTTCTATAGTAAATTTTTCAATGAATAATTTTTGACTGTCGCAAGTTTTAAATACGCCAAGGATTGCGTTTTCTATAGTAAATTGTTCAAAAAATTATTTTTAACTGTCGCAAATTTTACATAGGCAGAGGATTGCCTTTTCTATAGTAAATTTTTCAAAAATTTTTTTTTTTACTGTCGCAAATTTTAAATACTTCGAGGATTGCCTTTTATATAATAAATTTTACAAAAATTATTTTTTACTGTTGCTAACTTTAAAAACGCCGAGGATTGCCTTTTCTATTGTAAATTTTTCAAAAAAATATTTTTTTCTGTCGCATATTTTAAATACGGCGAGTATGGCTCTTTGTATAGTAAATTTTTCAAAAAATTATTTTTAACTGTCGCAAATTTTAAAAACGCCGAGGATTGCCCTTTCTATAGTAAATTTTTCAGAAAATTATTTTTTACCGTCGCAAATTTCAATTACGCCGAGGATTGCCTTCTCAATAGTAAATTTTTCAAAAATTATCTTTTACTGTCGCAAATTTTAAATACGCCGAGGATTGCCTTTTCTATAGTAAGTTTTTCAAAAAATTATTCTTTACTGCCGCAAATTTTAAATACGCCGAGGATTGCCGTTTCAATTGTAAATTTTTCAAAAAATAAATTTTACCCTCGCAAATTTTAAATATGCCGAAGATTGCCTTTTCTATTGTAAATTTTTCCAAAAATTACTTTCATTGTCGGAAATTTTAAATACGGAGAGTATGACCTTTTCTATAGTAACTTTTTCAAAAAATTATTTTTTTCTGTCGCAAATTTTAAATACGGCGAGTATGACCTTTTCTATAGTAAATTTTCCAACAAATAATTTTCTACCGTCGCAAATTTTAAATACGCCAGGGATTGCCTTTTCTATTGTAAATATTTCAAAAAATTCTTTTTACTGTCGCAAATTTTAAATACGGAGAGTACGACCTCTTCTGTAGTAAATTTTTCAAAAAATTATTTTTTCCTGTCGCAAATTTTAAATACGGCGAGAATGGCGTTTTCTATAGTAAATTTTTCAAATATACATTTTTAACTGTCGCAAATTTGAAAAACGCCCAATATTGCTTTTTCTATTATAAATTTTTCAAAAAATTATTTTTTTCTGTCGCAAATTTTAAATACGGCGAGTATGGTGTTTTCTATAGTAAATTATTCAAAAAATTATTTTTAACTGTCGCAAATTTTAAAAACGCCGAGGATTGCCTTTTCTAAAGTAAATTTTTCAGAAAATTATTTTTTACCGTCCCAAATTTTAAATACGCCGAGGATTGACTTTTCTATAGTAAATTTTTCAAAAATTATCTTTTACTGTCGCAAATTTTAAATACGCCCAGGATTGCCTTTTCTATTGTAAACTTTTCAAAAAATTATTTCTAACTGTCGCAAATTTTAAATACGGCGAGAATTGCCTTTTCAATAGTAAATTTTTCAAAATATAATTTTGATTTTCGCAAATTTTGAATACGGCGGGTATGGCCTTTTCTATAGTAAATTTTTCAATGAATAATTTTTGACTGTCGCAAGTTTTAAATACGCCAAGGATTGCCTTTTCTATAGTAAATTTTTCAACAAATAATTTTTTACTGTCGCAAATTTTAAATACGCCGAGCATTGCCTATTCTCTAGTAAATATTTCAAAAAATAATTTTTTACTGTCGCAAATTTTAAGTACGCCGGGGATTGCCTTTTCTATAGTAAATTTTTCAAAAAATAATTTTGATTTTCGCAAATTTTGAATACGGCGAGTATGGACTTTTCTATAGTAAATTTTTCAATAAATAATTTTTTACTGTCGCAAATTTTAAATATGCCAAGGATTGCCTTTTCTATAGTAAATTTTTCAACAAATAATTTTCTGTTCTGTCGCAAATTTTAAATACACCTAGTTTGGCCTTTCTATAGTAAATTTTTCAAAAAATAATAATTTACTGTCGAAAATTTAAAATACGCCGGGGATTACCTTTTCTATAGTAAATTTTTCAACAAATTATTTTGTACCGTCGCAAATTTTAAATACGCCAGGTATTGCTTTTTCTTTTGTACATTTTTCAAAAAATTATTTTTATTGTTGCAAATTTTAAATACGCCGAGGATTGCATTTTCTATAATGAATTTTTCAACAATTTATTTTTTACTGTTGCAAATTTTAAATACGCCGAGGATTGCCTTTTCTATAGTAAATTTTTCAAAAAATTTTTTTTTTCTGTCGCAAATTTTAAATACGGCGAGATTGACCTTTTCTATAGTAAATTTTTCAAAAAATAATTTTAACTGTCGCAAATTTTAAATACGCCTAGGATTGCCTTTTCTATTATAAATTTTTCAACAAATTATTTTGTACCGTCGCAAATTTTAAATACGCCAGGGATTGCTTTTTCTTTTGTAAATTTTTAAAAAAATTATTTTTACTGTTGCAAATTTTAAATACGCCGAGGATTGCCTTTTCTATAATAAATTTTTCAACAAATTATTTTTTACTGTCGCAAATTTTAAATACGCCGAGGAATGCCTTTTCTATAGTAAATTTTTCAAAATTTTTTTTTTCTGTCGCAAATTTTAAATAAGGCGAGATTGACCTTTTCTATAGTAAATTTTTCAAAAAATAATTTTTACTGTCGCAAATTTTCAATACGCCTAGGATTGCCTTTTCTATTAAAAATTTTTCAAAAAATAATTTTTTATTGTTGCAAATTTTAAATACGGCGAGTATGGCCTTTTCTATAGTAAATTTTCAAAAAACTGTTTTTTACTGTCGCAAATTTTAAATACGCCGAGGATTGCCTTTTCTATAGTAAATTTTTCAAAAATTTTTTTTTTTTCTGTCGCAAATTTTAAATACGGCGAGATTGACCTTTTCTATAGTAAATTTTTCAAAAAATAATTTTTACTGTCGCAAATTTTCAATACGCCTAGGATTTCCTTTTGTATAGTAAACTTTTCAACAAAATATTTTCTACAGTTGCAAATTTTAAATACTCCAAGAATTGGATTTTCTATAGAAAATTTCTCAAAAAATTATATTTTATTGTCGCAAGTTTTAAATACGCTGAGGATTGCCTTTTCTGTAGTAAATTTTTCAAAAAATTATTTTTTACTGTCGCATATTTTAAATACGGCGAGTGTGGCTCTTTGTATAGTAAATCTTTCAAAAAATAATTTTTTACTGTAGCAAATTTTAAATACGCCGTGGATTGCCTTTTCTATAGTAAATTTTTCAAAAATTTTTTTTTTAATGTCGCAAATTTTAAATACGCCGAGGATTGCCGAGGATTTTTTACTGTCGCAAATATTAAATACGGCGAGGACTGCCTTTTCTATAGTAAATTTTTCAAAAAATTTGTTTTTACTGTCGCATATTTTAAATACGGCGAGTATGGCTCCTTCTATAGTAAATGTTTCAAAAAATAATTTTTTATTGTCCCAAATTTTAAATACGCCGAGGATTGCCTTTCCTATAGTAAATTTTTCAAAAAATTATTTTTTAATGTCGCATATTTTAAATATGCCGCTGATTGCCTTTTCTATTGTAAATTTTTCAAAAAATCATTTTTTTCTGTCGCAAATTTTAAATAAGGCAAGTATAATCTTTTCTATAGTAAATTTTTCAAAAAAATTATTTTTTATTGTCGCAAATTTTAAATACGCCGAGGATTGCCTTTTCTATAGTAAATTTTTCAAAAAATTATTTTTTCTGCCGAAAATTTTAAATACGCCGAGGATTGCCTTTTCTATAGTAAATTTTTAAAAAATTATTGTTTTCTGTAGCAAATTTTGAATACGGCGAGTATGGCCTTTTCTATAGTAAATTTTTCAAAAAATTATTTTGTATTGTCGCAAAATCAAAATACGCCGAGGATTGCCTTTTTTATAGTAAATTTTTCAAAAAATAATTTTTTACTGTCGCAAATTTTAAATACGCCGAGGATTGATTTTTCTATAGTAAATTTTTCGAAAAATAATTTTTTTCTGTCGCAAATTTTCAATAGGGCGTGTATAGCCATTTCTATAGTAAATTTTTCAAAAAATAATTTTTTATTGTCACAAATTTTAAATACGCCAAAGATTGCCTTTTCTATAGTAAATTTTAGAAAAATTATTTTTAAGTTCGAAAATTTTAAATACGGCGAGGATTGACTTTTCTATAGTAAATTTTTCTAAAAATTATTTTTACTGCCGCAAATTTTAAATATTCCGAGTATTGCCTTTTCTATAGTAAACTTTTCAACAAATTATTTTCTACCGTCGCGTATTTTAAATACGCCTGGGATTGCCTTTTCTATAGTAAATTTTTCAAAAAATTATTTTTACTGTCGCAAATTTTAAATACGCCGAGGATTGCCTTTTCTACAGTAAATTTTACAAAAAATTATTTATAAATGTCGCAAATTTTAAATACGCCGAGGATTGCATTTTCTATTGTAAATTTTTCAAAAAATTATATTTTTCTGTCGCAAATTTTATATACGGCGAGTATGGCCTTTTCTATAGTAAATTTTCAAAAAATTATTTTTACTGTCTCAAATTTTAAATACGCCGAGGATTGCCTTTTCTATAGTATTTTTTAAAAAATAATTTTTTACTGTCGCAAATTTTAAATACACCGAGTTTGGCCTTTCTATAGTAAATTTTTCAAAAAATAATAATTTACTGTCGAAAATTTAAAATACGTCGGGGATTAGCTTTTCTATAGTAAATTTTTCAACAAATTATTTTCTACCGTCGCAAATTTTAAATACGCCAGGGATTGCTTTTTCTTTTGTAAATTTTTCAAAAAATTATTTTTACTGTTGCAAATTTTAAATACGCCGAGGATTGCCTTTTCTATAGTAAATTTTTCAAAAAATTATTTTTTACTGTCGCAAATTTTAAATACGCCGAGTATTGCCTTTTCCATAGTAAATTTTAAAAATTTTTTTTTTTCTGTCGCAAATTTTAAATGCGCCTAGGATTGCCTTTTCTATTAAAAATTTTTCAAAAAATAATTTTTTACTGTCGCAAATTTTAAATACGGCGAGTATGGCTTTTCTATAGTAAATTTTCAAAAATCTGTTTTTTACTGTCGCAAATTTTAAATACGCCGAGGATTGCCTTTTCTATAGTAAATTTTTCAAAAAATAATTTTTTACTGTCGCAAATTTTAAATACGCCGAGGATTGATTTTTCTATAGTAAATTTTTCGAAAAATAATTTTTTTCTGTCGCAAATTTTGAATAGGGCGTGTATAGCCTTTGCTATAGTAAATTTTTCAAAAAATAATTTTTTACTGTCACAAATTTTAAATACGCCAAAGATTGCCTTTTCTATAGTAAATTTTTAGAAAAATTATTTTTTAAGTTCGAAAATTTTAAATACGCCAGGGATTGCTTTTTCTATTGTAAAGTTTTCAAAAAAATTATTTTTTTTTGTCGCAAAGTTTAATAACGCAGAGGATTGCCTTTTCTATAGTAAATTTTTCAAAAATTATTTTTTACTATCGCAAATTTTAAATACACCGAATATTGAGTTTTCAGTAGTAAATTTTCAAAAAATTATTTTTATTTTCGCAAGTTTTAAATACGCCTAGTATTACTTTTTTTTTTGTAAATTTTTCACAAAATTATTTTTTTCTGTCGCAAATTTTATATACGGCGAGTATGGCCTTTTCTATAGTAAATTTTCAAAAAATTATTTTTTACTGTCGCAAATTTTAAATACGCTGAGGATTGCCTTTTCTATAGTAAATTTTTTAAAAAATAATGTTTTATTGTCGCAAATTTTAAATACACCGAGTTTGGCCTTTCTATAGTAAATTTTTCAATAAATAATAATTTGCTGTCGAAAATTTAAAATACGCCGGGGATTACCTTTTCTATAGTAAATTTTTCAACAAATTATTTTCTCCCGTCGCAAATTTTAAATACGCCAGGGATTGCTTTTTCTTTTGTAAATTTTTCAAAAAATTATTTTTACTGTTGCAAATTTTAAATACGCCGCGGATTGCCTTTTCTATAATAAATTTTTCAACAAGTTGTTTTTTACTGTCGCAAATTTTAAATACGCCGGGGATTGCCTTTTGTATAGTAAAGTTTTCAAAATTTTTTTTTTTCTGTCGCAAATTTTAAATACGGCGAGATTGACCTTTTCTATAGTAAATATTTCAAAAAACTGTTTTTTACTGTCGCAAATTTTAAATACGCCGAGGATTGCCTTTTCTATAGTAAATTTTTCAAATTTTTTTTTTCTGTCGCAAATTTTAAATACGGCGAGAATGACCTTTTCTATAGTAAATTTTTCAAAAAATAGTTTTTACTGTCGCAAATTTTAAATACGCCTAGCATTGCCTTTTCTATAGTAAATTTTTCAACAAAATATTTTCTACAGTTGCAAATTTTAAATACTCCAAGGATTGGCTTTTCTACAGAAAATTTCTCAAAAAATTATATTTTATTGTCGCAAGTTTTAAATACGCTGAGGATTGCCATTTCTGTAGTAAATTTTTCAAAAAAAAATTTTTTACTGTCGCATATTTTAAATACGGCGAGTATGGCTCTTTGTATAGTAAATATTTCAGAAAATAATTTTTTACTGTCGCAAAATTTAAATACGCCGAGAATTGCCTTTTCTATAGTAAATTTTTCAAAGCATTTTTTTTACTGTCGCAAATTTTAAATACGAAGAGGATTGCGTTTTCTATAGTAAATTTTTCAAAAAATTTGTTTTTACTGTCACATATTTTAAATACGGCGAGTATGGCTCTTTCTATAGTAAATAACTCAAAAAATAATTTTTTACAGTTGCAAATTTTAAACACGCCAAGGATTGACTTTTCTATTGTAAATTTTTCAAAAAATTATTTTTATTTTCGCAAATTTTAAATACGGCGAGGACTGCCTTTTCTATAATAAATTTTTCAAAAAATTTGTTTTTACTGTCGCAGATTTTAAATACGGCGAGTATTGCCCTTTCTATTGTAAATTTTTTAAAACATAATTTTTTACTGTCGCAAATTTTAAATACGGCGAGGACTGCCTTTTCTATAGTAAATTTTTCAAAAAATTTGTTTTTACTGTCGCATATTTTAAATACGGCGAGTATGGCTCCTTCTATAGTAAATTTTCCAAAAAATAATTTTTTACTGTCGCAAATTTTAAAAACGCCGATAATTGCCTTTTCTATAGTGAATTTTTCAAAACATTTTTTTTACTGTCGCAAATTTTAAATACGCCGAACATTGCCTTTTCTATAGTAAATTTTTCAAAAAGTTTGTTTTTACTGTCACATATTTTAAATACGGCGAGTATGGCTCTTTCTATAGTAAATTTTTCAAAAACTAATTTTTTACTGTCGCAAATTCTAAATACGCCGATGATTGCATTTTCTATAATAAATTTTTCAAAAAATTTGTTTTTACAGTCGCATATTTTAAATACGGCGAGTATGGCTCCTTCTATAGTAAATTTTTCAAAAAATAATTTTATACTGTCGCAAATTTTAAGTACGCCGAGGATTGCCTTTTCTATAGTAAATTTTTCAAAAATTATTTTTTACTAACGCAAATTTGAAATACGCCGAGTATTGCTTTTCAGTAGTAAATTTTTCAAATAATAATTTTTACTGTCGCAAATTTTAAATACGCCGAGGATTTCAATAGTAAATTTTTCAAAAAATCATTTTTTTCTGTCGCAAATTTTAAATACGGCGAGTATGACCTTTTCTGAAGTAAATTTTCAAAAAATTGTTTTTCTCTCTGGCAAATTTTAAATACGGCGAGTATGGCCTTTTCTATAGTCAATTTTCAAAACATTATTTTTAACTGTCGCAAATTTTAAAAACGCCGAGGATTGCCTTTTCTATAGTACGTTGTTCAAAAATTATTTTTTAATATCGCAAATTTGAAATACGCCGAGTATTGAGTTTTCAGTAGTAAATTTTCAAAAAATTATTTTTATTTTCGCAAGTTTTAAATACGCCGAGTATTGCCTTTTCTATTGTAAATTTTTCACAAAAATATTTTTTTCTGTCGTAAATTTTATATACGGCGAGTATGGCCTTTTTATTTTAAATTGTTCAAAAAATTATATTTTTCTGTCGCAAATTTTATATACGGCGAGTATGGCCTTTTCTATAGTAAATTTTCAAAACATTATTTTTTACTGTCGCAAATTTTAAATACGCTGAGGATTGCCTTTTCTATAGTAAATTTTTTAAAAAATAATTTTTTACTGTCGCAAATTTTAAATACACCTAGTTTGGCCTTTCTATAGTAAATTTTTCAAAAAATAATAATTTACTGTCGAAAATTTAAAATACGCCGGGGATTACCTTTTCTATAGTAAATTTTTCAACAAATTATTTTGTACCGTCGTAAATTTTAAATACGCCAGGGATTGCTTTTTCTTTTGTACATTTTTCAAAAAATTGTTTTTATTGTTGCAAATTTTAAATACGCCGAGGATTGCCTTTTCTATAATAAATTTTTCAACAAATTATTTTTTACTGTCGCAAATTTTAAATACGCCAAGGATTGCCTTTTCTATAGTAAATTTTTCAAATTTTTTTTTTTTCTGTCGCAAAATTTAAATACGGCGAGAATGAACTTTTCTATAGCAAATTTTTCAAAAAATAATTTTAACTGTCGCAAATTTTAAATACGCCTAGGATTGCCTTTTCTATTATAAATTTTTCAAAAAATTATTTTTTACTGTCGCAAATTTTAAATACGGCGAGTAGGGCCTTTTCTATAGTAAATTTTCAAAAAACTGTTTTTAACTGTCGCAAATTTTAAATACGCCGAGGATTGCCTTTTCTATAGTAAATTTTTCAAAAAATTTTTTTTTTCTGTCGCAAATTTTAAATACGGCGAGATTGACCTTTTCTATAGTAAATTTTTCAAAAAATAATTTTTACTGTCGCAAATTTTAAATACGCCTAGGATTGCCTTTTCTATAGTAAATTTTTCAAAAAATTATTTTTTTCTGTTGCAAATTTTAAATACGGCGAGTATGGCCTTTTCTATAGTAAATTGTTTACAAAATTATTTTTAACTGTCGCAAATTTTACATAGGCAGAGGATTGCCTTTTCTATAGTAAATTTTTCAAAAAAATTTTTTTTACTCTCGCAAATTTTAAATACTTCAAGGATTGCCTTTTATATAATAAATTTTACAAAAATTATTTTTTACTGTCGATAACTTTATATACGCCTGAGGATTGCCTTTTCAATTGTAAATTTTTCAAAAAAAAATATTTTTTTCTGTCGGAAATTTTAATTTCGTCGAGTATGGCCTTTTCTATAGTAAATTTTACAAAAACTAATTTTTTACTGTCGCAAATTTTAAAAACGCCGAGGATTGCCTTTTTTATAGTAAATTTTTCAAAAAGGTATTTTTTACTGTCGCAGATTTAAATACGCCGAAGATTGTTTTTCAATAGTAAATTTTTCAAAAAATAATTTTTATTTTCGCAAATTTTAAATACGCCGAGTATTGCCTTTTCTATAGTAAATTTTTCAGAGAATTATTTTTTACTGGGGCAAATTTAAAATACGCCGAGGAGTGCCGTTTCTATAGTAAATTTTTCAAAAAAACCTTTTTTTTACTGTCGCAAATTTTAAATACGCCGAGGATTGCCTTTTGTATAGTAACTATTTCAAAAAATTATTTTTTACTGTCGCAAATTTTAAATACTCCGAGCATTGCCTTTTTTATTGTAAAGTTTTCAAAAAATTATTTTTTTTTGTCGCGAATTTTAAAAACGCAGAGGATTGCCTTTTCTATAGTAAATTTTTCAAAAATTATTTTTTACTATCGCAAATTTTAAATACGCCGAGTATTGAGTTTTCAGTAGTAAATTTTCAAAAAATTATTTTTATTTTCGCAAGTTTTAAATACGCCGAGTATTACCTCTCCTATTGTAAATTTTTCACAAAATTATTTTTTTCTGTCGCAAATTTTATATACGGCAAGTATGGCCTTTTTATTGTAAATTTTTCAAAAAATTATATTTTTCTGTCGCAAATTTTATATACGCGAGTATGGCCTTTTCTATAGTAAATTTTCAAAAAATTATTTTTTACTGTCGCAAATTTTAAATACGCTGAGGATTGCCTTTTCTATAGTAAATTTTTTAAAAAATAGTCTTTTACTGTCGCAAATTTTAAACACGGCGAGGACTGCCTTTTCTAGAGTAAATTTTTCAAAAAAATTTGTTTTTACTGTCGCATATTTTAAATGCGGCGAGTATGGCTCCTTCTATAGTAAATTTTTCAAAAAATGATTTTATACTGTCGCAATTTTAAATACGCCGAGGATTGCCTTTTCTATAGTAAATTTTTCAAAAATTATTTTTTACTATCGCAAATTTGAAATACGCCGAGTATTGCTTTTCAGTAGTAAATTTTTCAAAAAATAATTTTTACTGTCGCAAATTTTAAATACGCCGAGGATTTCTATAGTAAATTTTTCAAAAAATCATTTTTTTCTGTCGCAAATTTTAAATACGGCGAGTATGACCTTTTCAAAAGTAAATTTTCAAAAAAATATTTTTCTCTGTCGCAAATTTTAAATACGGCGAGTATGGACTATTCTATAGTAAATTTTCAAAAAATAATTTTTAACTGTCGCAAATTTTAAAAACGCCGAGGATTGCGTTTTCTATAGTAAATTTTTCAAAAATTAGTTTTTACTATCGCAAATTTTAAATACACCGAGTTTGGCCTTTCTATAGTAAATTTTTCAATAAATAATAATTTGCTGTCGAAAATTTAAAATACGCCGGGAATTACCTTTTCTATAGTAAATTTTTCAACAAATTATTTTCTACCGTCGCAAATTTTAAATACGCCAGGGATTGCTCTTTCTTTTGTAAATTTTTCAACAAATTATTTTTATTGTTGCAAATTTTAAATACGCCGCGGATTGCCTTTTATATAATAAATTTTTCAACAAGTAATTTTTTACTGTCGCAAATTTTAAATACGCCGAGGATTGCCTTTTCTATAGTAAAGTTTTCAAAATTTTTTTTTTTTTTTCTGTCGCAAATTTTAAATACGGCGAGGTGACCTTTTCTATAGTAAATATTTCAAAAAACTGTTTTTTACTGTCGCAAATTTTAAATACGCCGAGGATTGCCTTTTCTATAGTAAATATTTCAAAAATTTTTTTTTTCCTGTCGCAAATTTTAAATACGGTAAGATTGACCTTTTCTATAGTAAATTTTTCAAAAATTAATTTTTACTGTCGCAAATTTTAAATACGCCTAGGATTGCCTTTTGTATAGTGAATTTTTCAACAAAATATTATCTACAGTTGCAAATTTTAAATACTCCAAGGATTGGCTTTTCTACAGAAAATTTCTCAAAAAATTATATTTTGTTGTCGCAAGTTTTAAATACGCTGAGCATTGCATTTTCTGTAGTAAATTTTTCAAAAAATTATTTTTTACTGTCGCATATTTTAAATACGGCGAGTATGGCTCTTTGTATAGTAAATATTTCAAAAAATAATTTTTTACTGTCGCAAATTTTAAATACGCCTTTTCTATGGTAAATTTTTCAAAAACTAATTTTTTACTGTCGCAAATTTTAGATACGCCTAGGATTGCCTTTTCTATTATAAATTTTTCAAAAAATCATTTTTTACTGTCGCAAATTTTGAATACGCCGAGAATTGCCTTTTCTATTGTAAATTTTTCAAAAAATAATTTTTATTTTCGAAAATTTTAAATACGCCGTGTGTTGCCTTTTCTGTAGTAAATTTTTCAAAGAATTATTTTTTACTTTCGCAAATTTTAAATACGGCGAGGACTGCTTTTCTATAGTAAATTTATCAAAAAATTCGGTTTTACTGTCGCATATTTTAAATACGGCGAGTATGGCTCTTTCTATAGTAAATTTCTCAAAAAATAATTTTTTGCTGTTGCAAATTTTAAATACGGCGAGTATGGCCCTTTCTATTGTAAATTTTTTAAAACATAATTTTTTACTGTCGCATATTTTAAAAACGGCGAGTATGGCTCTTTCTATAGTAAATTTCTCAAAAAATAATTTTTTGCTGTTGCAAATTTTAAATACGGCGAGTATGACCCTTTCTATTGTAAATTTTTTAAAAAATAATTTTTTACTGTCGCAAATTTTAAAGACGGCGAGGACTGCCTTTTCTAGAGTAAATTTTTCAAAAAAATTTGTTTTTACTGTCGCATATTTTAAATGCGGCGAGTATGGCCCCTTCTATAGTAAATTTTTCAAAAAATGATTTTATACTGTCGCAATTTTAAATACGCCGAGGATTGCCTTTTCTATAGTAAATTTTTCAAAAATTATTTTTTACTATCGCAAATTTGAAATACGCCGAGTATTGCTTTTCAGTAGTAAATTTTTCAAAAAATAAGTTTTACTGTCGCAAATTTTAAATACGCCGAGGATTTCTATAGTAAATTTTTCAAAAAATCATTTTTTTCTGTCGCAAATTTTAAATACGGCGAGTATGACCTTTTCAAAAGTAAATTTTCAAAAAATTATTTTTCTCTGTCGCAAATTTTAAATACGGCGAGTATGGACTTTTCTATAGTAAATTTTCAAAAAATTATTTTTAACTGTCGCAAATTTTAAAAACGCCGAGGATTGCGTTTTCTATAGTAAATTTTTCAAAAATTATTTTTTACTATCGCAAATTTGAAATACGCCGAGTATTGAGTTTTCAGTAGTAAATTTTCAAAAAATTATTTTTATTTTCGCAAGTTTTAAATACGCCGAGTATTGCCTTTTCTATTGTAAATTTTTCACAAATATATTTTTTTCTGTCCCAAATTTTATATACGGCGAGTATGGCCTTTTTATTGCAAATTTTTCAAAAAATTATATTTTTCTGTCGCAAATTTTATATACGGCGAGTATGGCCTTTTCTATTGTAAATTTTCAAAAAATTATTTTTTACTGTCGCAAATTTTAAATATGCTGAGGATTGCCTTTTCTATAGTAAATTTTTTAAAAAATAATTTTTTACTGTCGCAAATTTTAAATACACCGAGTTTGGCCTTTCTATAGTAAATTTTTCAAATAATAATAATTTACTGTCGAAACTTTAAAATACGCCAGGGATTACCTTTTCTATAGTAAATTTTTCAACAAATTATTTTCCACCGTCGCAAATTTTAAATACGCCAGGGATTGCTTTTTCTTTTGTAAATTTTTAAAAATAATATTTTTACTGTTGCAAATTTTAAATACGCCGAGGATTGCCTTTTCTATAATAAATTTTTCAACAAATTATTTTTTACTGTCGCAAATTTTAAATACGCCGAGGAATGCCTTTTCTATAGTAAATTTTTCAAAATTTTTTTTTTCTGTCGCAAATTTTAAATAAGGCGAGATTGACCTTTTCTATAGTAAATTTTTCAAAAAATAATTTTTACTGTCGCAAATTTTCAATACGCCTAGGATTGCCTTTTCTATTAAAAATTTTTCAAAAAATAATTTTTTATTGTTGCAAATTTTAAATACGGCGAGTATGGCCTTTTCTATAGTAAATTTTCAAAAAACTGTTTTTTACTGTCGCAAATTTTAAATACGCCGAGGATTGCCTTTTCTATAGTAAATTTTTCAAAAATTTTTTTTTTTCTGTCGCAAATTTTAAATACGGCGAGATTGACCTTTTCTATAGAAAATTTTTCAAAAAATAATTTTTACTGTCGCAAATTTTAAATACGCCTAGGATTTCCTTTTGTATAGTAAACTTTTCAACAAAATATTTTCTACAGTTGCAAATTTTAAATACTCCAAGAATTGGCTTTTCTATAGAAAATTTCTCAAAAAATTATATTTTATTGTCGCAAGTTTTAAATACGCTGAGGATTGCCTTTTCTGTAGTAAATTTTTCAAAAAATTATTTTTTACTGTCGCATATTTTAAATACGGCGAGTGTGGCTCTTTGTATAGTAAATCTTTCAAAAAATAATTTTTTACTGTAGCAAATTTTAAATACGCCGTGGATTGCCTTTTCTATAGTAAATTTTTCAAAAATTTTTTTTTTAATGTCGCAAATTTTAAATACGCCGAGGATTGCCGAGGATTTTTTACTGTCGCAAATATTAAATACGGCGAGGACTGCCTTTTCTATAGTAAATTTTTCAAAAAAATTGTTTTTACTGTCGCATATTTTAAATACGGCGAGTATGGCTCCTTCTATAGTAAATGTTTCAAAAAATAATTTTTTATTGTCCCAAATTTTAAATACGCCGAGGATTGCCTTTCCTATAGTAAATTTTTCAAAAAATTATTTTTTATTGTCGCATATTTTAAATATGCCGCTGATTGCCTTTTCTATTGTAAATTTTTCAAAAAATCATTTTTTTCTGTCGCAAATTTTAAATAAGGCAAGTATAATCTTTTCTATAGTAAATTTTTCAAAAAAATTATTTTTTATTGTCGCAAATTTTAAATACGCCGAGGATTGCCTTTTCTATAGTAAATTTTTCAAAAAATTATTTTTTCTGCCGAAAATTTTAAATACGCCGAGGATTGCCTTTTCTATAGTAAATTTTTAAAAAATTATTGTTTTCTGTAGCAAATTTTGAATACGGCGAGTATGGCCTTTTCTATAGTAAATTTTTCAAAAAATTATTTTGTATTGTCGCAAAATCAAAATACGCCGAGGATTGCCTTTTTTATAGTAAATTTTTCAAAAAATAATTTTTTTCTGTCGCAAATTTTCAATAGGGCGTGTATAGCCATTTCTATAGTAAATTTTTCAAAAAATAATTTTTTATTGTCACAAATTTTAAATACGCCAAAGATTGCCTTTTCTATAGTAAATTTTAGAAAAATTATTTTTAAGTTCGAAAATTTTAAATACGGCGAGGATTGACTTTTCTATAGTAAATTTTTCTAAAAATTATTTTTACTGCCGCAAATTTTAAATATTCCGAGTATTGCCTTTTCTATAGTAAACTTTTCAACAAATTATTTTCTACCGTCGCGTATTTTAAATACGCCTGGGATTGCCTTTTCTATAGTAAATTTTTCAAAAAATTATTTTTACTGTCGCAAATTTTAAATACGCCGAGGATTGCCTTTTCTACAGTAAATTTTACAAAAAATTATTTATAAATGTCGCAAATTTTAAATACGCCGAGGATTGCATTTTCTATTGTAAATTTTTCAAAAAATTATATTTTTCTGTCGCAAATTTTATATACGGCGAGTATGGCCTTTTCTATAGTAAATTTTCAAAAAATTATTTTTACTGTCTCAAATTTTAAATACGCCGAGGATTGCCTTTTCTATAGTATTTTTTAAAAAATAATTTTTTACTGTCGCAAATTTTAAATACACCGAGTTTGGCCTTTCTATAGTAAATTTTTCAAAAAATAATAATTTACTGTCGAAAATTTAAAATACGTCGGGGATTAGCTTTTCTATAGTAAATTTTTCAACAAATTATTTTCTACCGTCGCAAATTTTAAATACGCCAGGGATTGCTTTTTCTTTTGTAAATTTTTCAAAAAATTATTTTTACTGTTGCAAATTTTAAATACGCCGAGGATTGCCTTTTCTATAGTAAATTTTTAAAATTTTTTTTTTTCTGTCGCAAATTTTAAATGCGCCTAGGATTGCCTTTTCTATTAAAAATTTTTCAAAAAATAATTTTTTACTGTCGCAAATTTTAAATACGGCGAGTATGGCTTTTCTATAGTAAATTTTCAAAAATCTGTTTTTTACTGTCGCAAATTTTAAATACGCCGAGGATTGCCTTTTCTATAGTAAATTTTTCAAAAAATAATTTTTTACTGTCGCAAATTTTAAATACGCCGAGGATTGATTTTTCTATAGTAAATTTTTCGAAAAATAATTTTTTTCTGTCGCAAATTTTGAATAGGGCGTGTATAGCCTTTGCTATAGTAAATTTTTCAAAAAATAATTTTTTACTGTCACAAATTTTAAATACGCCAAAGATTGCCTTTTCTATAGTAAATTTTTAGAAAAATTATTTTTTAAGTTCGAAAATTTTAAATACGGCGAGGATTGACTTTTCTATAGTAAATTTTTCTAAAAATTATTTTTACTGCCGCAAATTTTAAATATTCCGAGGATTGCCTTTTCTATAGTAAACTTTTCAACAAATTATTTTCTACCGTCGCATATTTTAAATACGCCAGGGATTGCCTTTTCTATAGTAAATTTTTTAAAAAATAATTTTTTACTGTCGCAAATTTTAAATACGGCGAGGACTGCCTTTTCTAGAGTAAATATTTCAAAAAATTTGTTTTTACTGTCGCATTTTTTAAATGCGGCGAGTATGGCTCCTTCTATAGTAAATTTTTCAAAAAATTATTTTATACTGTCGCAAATTTTAAATACGCCGAGGATTGCCTTTTCTATAGTATATTTTTCAAATTATTTTTTACTATCGCAAATTTGAAATACGCCGAGTATTGCTTTTCAGTAGTAAATTTTTCAAAAAATAATTTTTACTGTCGCAAATTTTAAATACGCCGAGGATTTCTATAGTAAATTTTTCAAAAAATCATTTTTTTCTGTCGCAAATTTTAAATACGGCGAGTATGACCTTTTCTAAAGTAAATTTTCAAAAAATTATTTTTCTCTGTCGCAAATTTTAAATACGGCGAGTATGGCCTTTTCTATAGTAAATTTTCAAAAAATTATTTTTAACTGTCGCAAATTTTAAGAACGCCGAGGATTGCCTTTTCTATAGTAAATTTTTCAAAAATTATTTTTTACTATCGCAAATTTGAAATACGCCGAGTATTGAGTTTTCAGTAGTAAATTTTCAAAAAATTATTTTTATTTTCGCAAGTTTTAAATACGCCGAGTATTGCCTTTTCTATTGTAAATTTTTCACAAATATATTTTTTTCTGTCCCAGATTTTATATACGGCGAGTATGGTCTTTTAATTGCAAATTTTTCAAAAAATTACATTTTTCTTTCGCAAATTTTATATACGACGAGTATGGCCTTTTCTATAGTAAATTTTCAAAAAATTATTTTTTACTATCGCAAAATTTAAATACGCTGAGGATTGCCTCTTCTATAGTAAATTTTTTAAAAAATAATTTTTTACTGTCGCAAATTTTAAATACACCGAGTTTGGCCTTTCTATAGTAAATTTTTCAAATAATAATAATTTACTGTCGAAACTTTAAAATACGCCGGGGATTACCTTTTCTATAGAAAATGTTTCAACAAATTATTTTCTACCGTCGCAAATTTTAAATACGCCTAGGATTGCCTTTTCTATTAAAAATTTTTCAAAAAATAATTTTTTACTGTTGCAAATTTTAAATACGGCGAGTATGGCCTTTTCTATAGTAAATTTTCAAAAAACTGTTTTTTACTGTCGCAAATTTTAAATACGCCGAGGATTGCCTTTTCTATAGTAAATTTTTCAAATTTTTTTTTATTCTGTCGCAAATTTTAAATACGGCGAGATTGATCTTTTCTATAGTAAATTTTTCAAAAAATAATTTTTACTGTCGCAAATTTTAAATACGCCTAGGATTTCCTTTTGTATAGTAAATTTTTCAACAAAATATTTTCTACAGTTGCAAATTTTAAATACTCCAAGGATTGGCTTTTCTATAGAAAATTTCTCAAAAAATTCTATTTTATTGTCGCAAGTTTTAAATACGCTGAGGATTGCCTTTTCTGTAGTAAATTTTTCAAAAAATTATTTTTTACTGTCGCATATTTTAAATACGGCGAGTATGGCTCTTTGTATAGTAAATTTTTCAAAAAATAATTTTTTACTGTTGCAAATTTTAAATACGCCGAGGATTGCCTTTTCTATAGTAAATTTTTCAAAAAATTATATTTTAATGTCGCAAATTTTAAATACGCCGAGGATTGCCTTTTCTATAGTAAATTTTTCAAAAATTTTTTTTTTAATGTCGCAAATTTTAAATACGCCGAGGATTGCCGAGGATTTTTTACTGTCGCAAATATTAAATACGGCGAGGACTGCCTTTTCTATAGTAAATTTTTCAAAAAATTTGTTTTTACTGTCGCATATTTTAAATACGGCGAGTATGGCTCCTTCTATAGTAAATGTTTCAAAAAATAATTTTTTATTGTCCCAAATTTTAAATACGCCGAGGATTGCCTTTCCTATAGTAAATTTTTCAAAAAATTATTTTTTAATGTCACATATTTTAAATATGCCGCTGATTGCCTTTTCTATTGTAAATTTTTCAAAAAATCATTTTTTTCTGTCGCAAATTTTAAATAAGGCAAGTATAATCTTTTCTATAGTAAATTTTTCAAAAAAATTATTTTTTATTGTCGCAAATTTTAAATACGCCGAGGATTGCCTTTTCTATAGTAAATTTTTCAAAAAATTATTTTTTCTGCCGAAAATTTTAAATACGCCGAGGATTGCCTTTTCTATAGTAAATTTTTAAAAAATTATTGTTTTCTGTAGCAAATTTTGAATACGGCGAGTATGGCCTTTTCTATAGTAAATTTTTCAAAAAATTATTTTGTATTGTCGCAAAATCAAAATACGCCGAGGATTGCCTTTTTTATAGTAAATTTTTCAAAAAATAATTTTTTACTGTCGCAAATTTTAAATACGCCGAGGATTGCCTTTTCTATAGTAAATTTTTCAAAAAATAATTTTTTACTGTCGCAAATTTTAAATACGCCGAGGATTGATTTTTCTATAGTAAATTTTTCGAAAAATAATTTTTTTCTGTCGCAAATTTTGAATAGGGCGTGTATAGCCTTTTCTATAGTAAATTTTTCAAAAAATAATTTTTTACTGTCACAAATTTTAAATACGCCAAAGATTGCCTTTTCTATAGTAAATTTTTAGAAAAATTATTTTTTAAGTTCGAAAATTTTAAATACGGCGAGGATTGACTTTTCTATAGTAAATTTTTCTAAAAATTATTTTTACTGCCGCAAATTTTAAATATTCCGAGGATTGCCTTTTCTATAGTAAACTTTTCAACAAATTATTTTCTACCGTCGCATATTTTAAATACGCCAGGGATTGCCTTTTCTATAGTAAATTTTTCAAAAAATTATTTTTACTGTCGCAAATTTTAAATACGCCGAGTATTGCCTTTTCTACAGTAAATTTTTCACAGAATTATTTTTACTGTCGCAAATTTTAAATACGGCGAGTATGGCCCTTTCTATTGTAAATTTTTTAAAAAAAATTTTTTTACCGTCGCAAATTTTAAATACGGCGAGGACTGCCTTTTCTAGAGTAAATATTTCAAAAAATTTGTTTTTACTGTCGCATTTTTTAAATGCGGCGAGTATGGCTCCTTCTATAGTAAATTTTTCAAAAAATTATTTTATACTGTCGCAAATTTTAAATACGCCGAGGATTGCCTTTTCTATAGTATATTTTTCAAAAATTATTTTTTACTATCGCAAATTTGAAATACGCCGAGTATTGCTTTTCAGTAGTAAATTTTTCAAAAAATAATTTTTACTGTCGCAAATTTTAAATACGCCGAGGATTTCTATAGTAAATTTTTCAAAAAATCATTTTTTTCTGTCGCAAATTTTAAATACGGCGAGTATGACCTTTTCTAAAGTAAATTTTCAAAAAATTATTTTTCTCTGTCGCAAATTTTAAATACGGCGAGTATGGCCTTTTCTATAGTAAATTTTCAAAAAATTATTTTTAACTGTCGCAAATTTTAAGAACGCCGAGGATTGCCTTTTCTATAGTAAATTTTTCAAAAATTATTTTTTACTATCGCAAATTTGAAATACGCCGAGTATTGAGTTTTCAGTAGTAAATTTTCAAAAAATTATTTTTATTTTCGCAAGTTTTAAATACGCCGAGTATTGCCTTTTTTATTGTAAATTTTTCACAAATATATTTTTTTCTGTCCCAGATTTTATATACGGCGAGTATGGTCTTTTTATTGCAAATTTTTCAAAAAATTACATTTTTCTTTCGCAAATTTTATATACGACGAGTATGGCCTTTTCTATAGTAAATTTTCAAAAAATTATTTTTTACTGTCGCAAAATTTAAATACGCTGAGGATTGCCTTTTCTATAGTAAATTTTTTAAAAAATAATTTTTTACTGTCGCAAATTTTAAATACACCGAGTTTGGCCTTTCTATAGTAAATTTTTCAAATAATAATAATTTACTGTCGAAACTTTAAAATACGCCGGGGATTACCTTTTCTATAGTAAATGTTTCAACAAATTATTTTCTACCGTCGCAAATTTTAAATACGCCTAGGATTGCCTTTTCTATTAAAAATTTTTCAAAAAATAATTTTTTACTGTTGCAAATTTTAAATACGGCGAGTATGGCCTTTTCTATAGTAAATTTTCAAAAAACTGTTTTTTACTGTCGCAAATTTTAAATACGCCGAGGATTGCCTTTTCTATAGTAAATTTTTCAAATTTTTTTTTATTCTGTCGCAAAGTTTAAATACGGCGAGATTGATCTTTTCTATAGTAAATTTTTCAAAAAATAATTTTTACTGTCGCAAATTTTAAATACGCCTAGGATTTCCTTTTGTATAGTAAATTTTTCAACAAAATATTTTCTACAGTTGCAAATTTTAAATACTCCAAGGATTGGCTTTTCTATAGAAAATTTCTCAAAAAATTTTATTTTATTGTCGCAAGTTTTAAATACGTTGAGGATTGCCTTTTCTGTAATAAATTTTTCAAAAAATTATTTTTTACTGTCGCATATTTTAAATACGGCGAGTATGGCTCTTTGTATAGTAAATTTTTCAAAAAATAATTTTTTACTGTTGCAAATTTTAAATACGCCGAGGATTGCCTTTTCTATAGTAAATTTTTCAAAAAATTATTTTTTAATGTCGCAAATTTTAAATACGCCGAGGATTGCCGAGGATTTTTTACTGTCGCAAATATTAAATACGGCGAGGACTGCCTTTTCTATAGTAAATTTTTCAAAAAATTTGTTTTTACTGTCGCATATTTTAAATCAAAAAATTATTTTTACTGTCGCAAATTTTAAATACGCCGAGGATTGCCTTTTCTATAGTATTTTTTAAAAAATAATTTTTTACTGTCGCAAATTTTAAATACACAGAGTTTGGCCTTTCTATAGTAAATTTTTCAAAAAATAATAATTTACTGTCGAAAATTTAAAATACGTCGGGAATTAGCTTTTCTATAGTAAATTTTTCAACAAATTATTTTCTACCGTCGCAAATTTTAAATACGCCAGGGATTGCTTTTTCTTTTGTAAATTTTTCAAAAAATTATTTTTACTGTTGCAAATTTTAAATACGCCGAGGATTGCCTTTTCTATAGTAAATTTTTCAAAAAAATTATTTTTTACTGTCGCAAATTTTAAATACGCCGAGGATTGCCTTTTCTATAGTAAATTTTTCAAAATTTTTTTTTTTCTGTCGCAAATTTTAAATACGGCGAGAGTGACCTTTTCTATAGTAAATTTTTCAAAAAAAATTTTTTTCTGTCGCAAATTTTAAATACGGCGAGAGTGACCTTTTCGATAGTAAATTTTTCAAAAAATAATTTTTACTGTCGCAAATTTTAAATACGCCTAGGATTGCCTTTGCTATAGTAAATTTTTCAACAACATATTTTCTACAGTTACAAATTTTAAATACTCCAACGATTGGCTTTTCTATAGAAAATTTCTCAAAAAATTATACTTTATTGTCGCAAGTTTTAAATACGCTGAGGATTACCTTTTCTGTAGTAAATTTTTCAAAAAATTATTTTATACTGTCGCAAATTTTAAATACGGCGGGTATGGCCTTTTCTATAGTAAATTTTTCAAAAAATAATTTTTTACTGTCGCAAATTTTAAATACTGCGAGTATGGCCTTTTCTATAGCAAATTTTCAAAAAACTGTTTTTAATGTCGCATATTTTAAATATGCCGCTGATTGCCTTTTCTATTGTAAATTCTTCAAAAAATCATTTTTTTCTGTCGCAAATTTTAAATAAGGCAAGTATAATCTTTTCTATAGTAAATTTTTCAAAAAAATTATTTTTTATTGTCGCAAATTTTAAATACGCCGAGGATTGCCTTTTCTATAGTAAATTTTTCAAAAAATTATTTTTTCTGCCGAAAATTTTAAATACGCCGAGGATTGCCTTTTCTATAGTAAATTTTTAAAAAATTATTGTTTTCTGTAGCAAATTTTGAATACGGCGAGTATGGCCTTTTCTATAGTAAATTTTTCAAAAAATTATTTTGTATTGTCGCAAAATCAAAATACGCCGAGGATTGCCTTTTTTATAGTAAATTTTTCAAAAAATAATTTTTTACTGTCGCAAATTTTAAATACGCCGAGGATTGCCTTTTCTATAGTAAATTTTTCAAAAAATAATTTTTTACTGTCGCAAATTTTAAATACGCCGAGGATTGATTTTTCTATAGTAAATTTTTCGAAAAATAATTTTTTTCTGTCGCAAATTTTGAATAGGGCGTGTATAGCCTTTTCTATAGTAAATTTTTCAAAAAATAATTTTTTACTGTCACAAATTTTAAATACGCCAAAGATTGCCTTTTCTATAGTAAATTTTTAGAAAAATTATTTTTTAAGTTCGAAAATTTTAAATACGGCGAGGATTGACTTTTCTATAGTAAATTTTTCTAAAAATTATTTTTACTGCCGCAAATTTTAAATATTCCGAGGATTGCCTTTTCTATAGTAAACTTTTCAACAAATTATTTTCTACCGTCGCATATTTTAAATACGCCAGGGATTGCCTTTTCTATAGTAAATTTTTCAAAAAATTATTTTTACTGTCGCAAATTTTAAATACGCCGAGTATTGCCTTTTCTACAGTAAATTTTTCAAAGAATTATTTTTACTGTCGCAAATTTTAAATACGGCGAGTATGGCCCTTTCTATTGTAATTTTTTTAAAAAATAATTTTTTACTGTCGCAAATTTTAAATACGGCGTGGACTGCCTTTTCTAGAGTAAATATTTCAAAAAATGTGTTTTTACTGTCGCATTTTTTAAATGCGGCGAGTATGGCTCCTTCTATAGTAAATTTTTCAAAAAATTATTTTATACTGTCGCAAATTTTAAATACGCCGAGGATTGCCTTTTCTATAGTATATTTTTCAAAAATTATTTTTTACTATCGCAAATTTGAAATACGCCGAGTATTGCTTTTCAGTAGTAAATTTTTCAAAAAATAATTTTTACTGTCGCAAATTTTAAATACGCCGAGGATTTCTATAGTAAATTTTTCAAAAAATCATTTTTTTCTGTCGCAAATTTTAAATACGGCGAGTATGACCTTTTCTAAAGTAAATTTGCAAAAAATTATTTTTCTCTGTCGCAAATTTTAAATACGGCGAGTATGGCCTTTTCTATAGTAAATTTTCAAAAAATTATTTTTAACTGTCGCAAATTTTAAGAACGCCGAGGATTGCCTTTTCTATAGTAAATTTTTCAAAAATTATTTTTTACTATCGCAAATTTTAAATACGCCGAATATTGAGTTTTCAGTAGTAAATTTTCAAAAAATTATTTTTATTTTCGCAAGTTTTAAATACGCCGAGTATTGCCTTTTCTATTGTAAATTTTTCACAAATATATTTTTTTCTGTCCCAGATTTTATATACGGCGAGTATGGTCTTTTTATTGCAAATTTTTCAAAAAATTACATTTTTCTTTCGCAAATTTTATATACGACGAGTATGGCCTTTTCTATAGTAAATTTTCAAAAAATTATTTTTTACTGTCGCAAAATTTAAATACGCTGAGGATTGCCTTTTCTATAGTAAATTTTTTAAAAAATAATTTTTTACTGTCGCAAATTTTAAATACACCGAGTTTGGCATTTCTATAGTAAATTTTTCAAATAATAATAATTTACTGTCGAAACTTTAAAATACGCCGGGGATTACCTTTTCTATAGTAAATGTTTCAACAAATTATTTTCTACCGTCGCAAATTTCAAATACGCCTAGGATTGCCTTTTCTATTAAAAATTTTTCAAAAAATAATTTTTTACTGTTGCAAATTTTAAATACGGCGAGTATGGCCTTTTCTATAGTAAATTTTCAAAAAACTGTTTTTTACTGTCGCAAATTTTAAATACGCCGAGGATTGCCTTTTCTATAGTAAATTTTTCAAATTTTTTTTTATTCTGTCGCAAATTTTAAATACGGCGAGATTGATCTTTTCTATAGTAAATTTTCAAAAAATAATTTTTACTGTCGCAAATTTTAAATACGCCTAGGATTTCCTTTTGTATAGTAAATTTTTCAACAAAATATTTTCTACAGTTGCAAATTTTAAATACTCCAAGGATTGGCTTTTCTATAGAAAATTTCTCAAAAAATTTTATTTTATTGTCGCAAGTTTTAAATACGCTGAGGATTGCCTTTTCTGTAGTAAATTTTTCAAAAAATTATTTTTTACTGTCGCATATTTTAAATACGGCGAGTATGGCTCTTTGTATAGTAAATTTTTCAAAAAATAATTTTTTACTGTTGCAAATTTTAAATACGCCGAGGATTGCCTTTTCTATAGTAAATTTTTCAAAAAATTATTTTTTAATGTCGCAAATTTTAAATACGCCGAGGATTGCCGAGGATTTTTTACTGTCGCAAATATTAAATACGGCGAGGACTGCCTTTTCTATAGTAAATTTTTCAAAAAATTTGTTTTTACTGTCGCATATTTTAAATCAAAAAATTATTTTTACTGTCGCAAATTTTAAATACGCCGAGGATTGCCTTTTCTATAGTATTTTTTAAAAAAAAATTTTTTACTGTCGCAAATTTTAAATACACCGAGTTTGGCCTTTGTATAGTAAATTTTTCAAAAAATAATAATTTACTGTCGAAAATTTAAAATACGTCGGGAATTAGCTTTTCTATAGTAAATTTTTCAACAAATTATTTTCTACCGTCGCAAATTTTAAATACGCCAGGGATTGCTTTTTCTTTTGTAAATTTTTCAAAAAATTATTTTTACTGTTGCAAATTTTAAATACGCCGAGGATTGCCTTTTCTATAGTAAATTTTTCAAAAAAATTATTTTTTACTGTCGCAAATTTTAAATACGCCGAGGATTGCCTTTTCTATAGTAAATTTTTCAAAATTTTTTTTTTTTCTGTCGCAAATTTTAAATACGGCGAGAGTGACCTTTTCTATAGTAAATTTTTCAAAAAAATTTTTTTTCTGTCGCAAATTTTAAATACGGCGAGAGTGACCTTTTCGATAGTAAATTTTTCAAAAAATAATTTTTACTGTCGCAAATTTTAAATACGCCTAGGATTGCCTTTGCTATAGTAAATTTTTCAACAACATATTTTCTACAGTTGCAAATTTTAAATACTCCAACGATTGGCTTTTCTATAGAAAATTTCTCAAAAAATTATACTTTATTGTCGCAAGTTTTAAATACGCTGAGGATTACCTTTTCTGTAGTAAATTTTTCAAAAAATTATTTTATACTGTCGCAAATTTTAAATACGGCGGGTATGGCCTTTTCTATAGTAAATTTTTCAAAAAATAATTTTTTACTGTCGCAAATTTTAAATACTGCGAGTATGGCCTTTTCTATAGCAAATTTTCAAAAAACTGTTTTTAATTGTCGCAAATTTTAAAAGCGCCGAGGATTGCCTTTTCTATAGTAAATTTTTCAAAAAAAAATTTTTTTCTGTCGCAAATTTTAAATACGGCGAGATTGACCTTTTCTATAGTAAATTTTTCAAAAAATAATTTTTACTGTCGCAAATTTTAAATACGCCGAGGATTGTCTTTTCTATAGTAACTTTTTCAAAAAATTATTTTTTAATGTCGCAAATTTTAAATACGCCGAGGATTGCCTTTTCTATTGTAAATTTTTCAAAAAATCATTTTTTTTGTCGCAAATTTTTAATACGGCGAGGATTGCCTTTTCTATAGTAAATTTTTCAAAAAATTATTTTTTTATGTCGCAAATTTTAAATACGGCGAGTATGGCCTTTTCTACAGTAAATTTCTCAAAAAATAATTTTTTTACTGTCGCAAATTTTAAATACGCCTAGGATTGCCTTTTATATTATAAATTTTTCAAAAAATCATTTTTTACTGTCTCAAATTTTAAATACGCCGATAATTGCCTTTTCTATAGTAAATTTTTAAAAAAATTATTTTTATTTTCGAAAATTTTAAATACGCCGAATATTGCCTTTTCTATAGTAAATTTTTCAAACAATTTTTTTTACTGTCGCAAATTTTAAATACGCCGAGGATTGTCTTTTCTGTAGTAAATTTTTCAAAAAATAATTTTTTACTGTCGCAAATTTTAAATACGCCTAGGATTGCCTTTTCTATTATAAATTTTTCAAAAAATAATTTTTTACTGTCGCAAATTTTAAATACGGCGAGTATGGCCTTTTCTATAGTAAAGTATCAAAAAACTGTTTTTAATTATCGCAAATTTTAAATACGCCGAGGATTGCCTTTTCTATAGTAAATTTTTCAAAAAAAATTTTTTCTGTCGCAAATTTTAAATACGCCTAGGATTGCCTTTTCTATATTAAATTTTTCAACAAAATATTTTCTACAGTTGCAAATTTTAAATACTCCAAGGATTGGCTTTTCTATAGACAATTTCTCAAAAAATTATATTTTATTGTCGCAAGTTTTAATTACGCTGAGTATTGCCTTTTCTGTAGTAAATTTTTCAAAAAATTATTTTTTACTGTCGCATATTTTAAATACGGCGAGTATGGCTCTTTGTATAGTAAATTTTTCAAAAAATAATTTTTTACTGTCACAAATTTTAAATACGCCGAGGATTGTCTTTTCTATAGTAACTTTTTCAAAAAATTATTTTTTAATGTCGCAAATTTTAAATACGCCGAAGATTGCCTTTTCTATAGTAAATTTTTCAAAAAATTTGTTTTTACTGTCACATATTTTAAATACGGCGAGTATGGCTTTTCTATAGTAAATTTTTCAAAAACTAATTTTTTACTGTCGCAAATTTTGAATAGGGCGTGATAGCCTTTTCTATAGTAAATTTTTCAAAAAATAATTTTTTACTGTCAAAAATTTTAAATACGCCGAGGATTGCCTGTTCTATAGCAAATTTATCAAAAAATTATTTTTACTGTCGCAAATTTTAAATACGCTGAGGATAGCCTTTTCTAAAGTAAATTTTTAGAAAAATTATTTTTTGAGTTCGAAAATTTTAAATACGCCGACGATTTACTTTTCTATAGTAAATTTTTCTAAAAATTTTTTTTTACTGTCGCAAATTTTCAATATTCCGAGGATTGCCTTTTCTATAGTAAACTTTTCAACAAATTATTTTCTAACGTCGCATATTTTAAATACACCAGGGTTTGCCTTTTCTATAGTAAATTTTTCAAAAAATTATTTTTATGCCGAGGATTGCCTTTTCTATAGTAAATTTTTCAACAAATTATTTTCTACCGTCGCATATTTTAAATACGCCAGGGATTGCCTTTTCTATAGTAAATTTTTCAAAAAATTATTTTTACTGTCGCAAATTTTAAATAAGGCGAGGATTGCCTTTTCTACAGTAAATTTTACAAAAAATTAATTTTAAATGTCGCAAATTTTAAATACGCCGAGGATTGCATTTTCTATTGTAAATTTTTCAAAAAATTATATTTTTCTGTCGCAAATTTTATATACGGCGAGTATGGCCTTTTCTATAGTAAATTTTTCAAAAAATAATTTTTTTCTGTAGCAAATTTTGAATACGGCGTGTATAGCCTTTTCTATAGTAAATTTTTCAAAAAATAATTTTTTACTGTCACAAATTTTAAATACGCCAAAGATTGCCTTTTCTATAGTAAATTTTTAGAAAAATTATTTTTTAAGTTCGAAAATTTTAAATACGGCGAGGATTGACTTTTCTATAGTAAATTTTTCTAAAAATTATTTTTACTGCCGCAAATTTTCAATATTCCGAGGATTGCCTTTTCTATAATAAACTTTTCAACAAATTATTTTCTACCGTCGCATATTTTAAATACGCCAGGGATTGCCTTTTCTATAGTAAATTTTTCAAAAAGTTATTTTTACTGTCGCAAATTTTAAATACGGCGAGGATTGCCTTTTCTACAGTAAATTTTACAAAAAATTAATTTTAAATGTCGCAAATTTTAAATACGCCGAGGATTGCATTTTCTATTGTAAATTTTTCAAAAAATTATATTTTTCTGTCGCAAATTTTATATACGGCGAGTATGGCCTTTTCTATAGTAAATTTTTCAAAAAATAATTTTTTTCTGTAGCAAATTTTGAATACGGCGTGTATAGCCTTTTCTATAGTAAATTTTTCAAAAAATAATTTTTTACTGTCACAAATTTTAAATACGCCAAAGATTGCCTTTTCTATAGTAAATTTTTAGAAAAATTATTTTTTAAGTTCGAAAATTTTAAATACGGCGAGGATTGACTTTTCTATAGTAAATTTTTCTAAAAATTATTTTTACTGCCGCAAATTTTAAATATTCCGAGGATTGCCTTTTCTATAGTAAACTTTTCAACAAATTATTTTCTAACGTCGCATATTTTAAATACACCAGGGTTTGCCTTTTCTATAGTAAATTTTTCAAAAAATTATTTTTATGCCGAGGATTGCCTTTTCTATAGTAAATTTTTCAAATTTTTTTTTTTCTGTCGCAAATTTTAAATAAGGCGAGATTGACCTTCTCTATAGTAAATTTTTCAACAAAGTATATTTTACTGTCGCAAATTTTAAATATGCCTAGGATTGCCTTTTCTATTATAAATTTTTCAAAAAATAATTTTTTACTGTCGCAAATTTTAAATACTGCGAGTATGGCCTTTTCTATAGCAAATTTTCAAAAAACTGTTTTTAATTGTCGCAAATTTTAAAACCGCCGAGGATTGCCTTTTCTATAGTAAATTTTTCAAAAAAAAATTTTTTTCTGTCGCAAATTTTAAATACGGCGAGATTGACCTTTTCTATAGTAAATTTTTCAAAAAATAATTTTTACTGTCGCAAATTTTAAATACGCCGAGGATTGTCTTTTCTATAGTAACTTTTTCAAAAAATTATTTTTTAATGTCGCAAATTTTAAATACGCCGAGGATTGCCTTTTCTATTGTAAATTTTTCAAAAAATCATTTTTTTTTTGTCGCAAATTTTTAAAACGGCGAGGATTGCCTTTTCTATAATAAATTTCTCAAAAAATTATTTTTTACTGTTGCAAATTTTAAATACACCGAGTACTGCTTTTAAATTGTAAATTTTTCAAAAAACAAATTTTACTTTCGCAAATTTTAAATACGCCGAGGATTTCCTTTTCTATAGTAAATTTTTCAAAAAATTATTTTTTTATGTCGCAAATTTTAAATAGGGCGAGTATGGACTTTTCTACAGTAAACTTTCAAAAAATAATTTTTTTACTGTCGCAAATTTTAAATACGCCTAGGATTGCCTTTTATATTATAAATTTTTCAAAAAATCATTTTTTACTGTCTCAAATTTTAAATACGCCGAGAAATGCCTTTTCTATAGTAAATTTTTAAAAAAATTATTTTTATTTTCGCAAATTTTAAATACGCCGAATATTGCCTTTTCTATAGTAAATTTTTCAAACAATTTTTTTTACTGTCGCAAATTTTAAATACGCCGAGGATTGTCTTTTCTGTAGTAAATTTTTCAAAAAATAATTTTTTACTGTCGCAAATTTTAAATACGCCTAGGATTGCCTTTTCTATTATAAATTTTTCAAAAAATAATTTTTTACTGTCGCAAATTTTAAATACGGCGAGTATGGCCTTTTCTATAGTAAAGTATCAAAAAACTGTTTTCAATTATCGCAAATTTTAAATACGCCGAGGATTTCCTTTTCTATAGTAAATTTTTCAAAAATTTTTTTTTCTGTCGCAAATTTTAAATACGGCGAGATTGACCTTTTCTATAGTCAATTTTTCAAAAAATAATTTTTACTGTCGCAAATTTTAAATACACCTAGGATTGCCTTTTCTATAGTATATTTTTCAACAAAATATTTTCTACAGGTGCAAATTTTAAATACTCCAAGGATTGGCTTTTCTATAGACAATTTCTCAAAAAATTATATTTTATTGTCGCAAGTTTTAATTACGCTGAGGACTGCCTTTTCTGTAGTAAATTTTTCAAAAAATTATTTTTTACTGTCGCATATTTTAAATACGGCGAGTATGGCTCTTTGTATAGTAAATTTTTCAAAAAATAATTTTTTACTGTCGCTAATTTTAAATACGCCGAGGATTGTCTTTTCTATAGTAACTTTTTCAAAAAATTATTTTTTAATGTCGCAAATTTTAAATACGCCGAAGATTGCCTTTTCTATAGTAAATTTTTCAAAAAATTTGTTTTTACTGTCACATATTTTAAATACGGCGAGTATGGCTTTTCTATAGTAAATTTTTCAAAAACTAATTTTTTACTGTCGCAAATTTTGAATAGGGCGTGATAGCCTTTTCTATAGTAAATTTTTCAAAAAATAATTTTTTACTGTCACAAATTTTAAATACGCCGAGGATTGCCTGTTCTATAGTAAATTTATCAAAAAATTATTTTTACTGTCGCAAATTTTAAATACGCTGAGGATAGCCTTTTCTAACGTAAATTTTTAGAAAAATTATTTTTTCAGTTCGAAAATTTTAAATACGCCGACGATTTACTTTTCTATAGTAAATTTTTCTACAAATTATTTTTTACTGTCGCAAATTTTCAATATTCCGAGGATTGCCTTTTCTATAATAAACTTTTCAACAAATTATTTTCTACCGTCGCATATTTTAAATACGCCAGGGATTGCCTTTTCTATAGTAAATTTTTCAAAAAATTATTTTTACTGTCGCAAATTTTAAATTCGCCGAGGATTGCATTTTCTATTGTAAATTTTTCAAAAAATTATATTTTTCTGTCGCAAATGTTATATACGGCGAGTATGGCCTTTTCTATAGTAAATTTTCAAAAAATTATTTTTACTGTCGCAAATTTTAAATACGCCGAGGATTCCCTTTTCTATAGTAAATTTATCAAAAAATTATTTTTACTGTCGCAAATTTTAAATACGCTGAGGATAGCCTTTTCTAACGTAAATTTTTAGAAAAATTAGTTGTTCAGTTCGAAAATTTTAAATACGCCGACGATTTACTTTTCTATAGTAAATTTTTCTAAAAATTATTTTTTACTGTCGCAAATTTTCAATATTCCGAGGATTGCCTTTTCTATAATAAACTTTTCAACAAATTATTTTCTACCGTCGCATATTTTAAATACACCAGGGTTTGCCTTTTCTATAGTAAATTTTTCAAAAAATTATTTTTACTGTCGCAAATTTTAAATACGCCGAGTATTGCCTTTTCTACAGTAAATTTTACGAAAAATTATTTTTAAATGTCGCAAATTTTAAATACGCCGAGGATTACATTTTCTATTGTAAATTTTTCAAAAAATTATATTTTTCTGTCGCAAATGTTATATACGGCGAGTATGGCCTTTTCTATAGTAAATTTTCAAAAAATTATTTTTACTGTCGCAAATTTTAAATACGCCGAGGATTCCCTTTTCTATAGTATTTTTTAAAAAATAATTTTTTACTGTCGCAAATTTTAAATACACCGAGTTTGGCCTTTCTATAGTAAATTTTTCAAAAAATAATAATTTACTGTCGAAAATTTAAAATACGTCGGGGATTAGCTTTTCTATAGTAAATTTTTCAACAAATTATTTTCTACCGTCGCAAATTTTAAATACGCCAGGGATTGCTTTTTCTTTTGTAAATTTTTCAAAAAATTATTTGTACTGTTGCAAATTTTAAATACGGCGAGTATGGCCTTTTCTATAGTAAATTTTTCAAAGACTTTTTTTTACTGTCGCAAATTTTAAATACGCCTAGGATTGCCTTTTCTATTATATATTTTTCAAAAAATAATTTTTTACTGTCGCAAATTTTAAATACGGCGAGTATGGCCTTTTCTATAGTAAAGTATCAAAAAACTGTTTTTAATTATCGCAAATTTTAAATACGCCGAGTATTGCCTTTTCTATAGTAAATTTTTCAAAAAATAATTTTTTACTGTCGCAAATTTTAAATACGCCGAGGATAGCCTTTTCTATAGTAAATTTTTCAAAAAATAATTTTTTATTGTCGCGAATTTTAAATACGCCGAGGATTACCTTTTCTATAGTAAATTTTTCAAAAAATAATTTTTTACTGTCGAAAAATTTAAATACGCCGAGGATTGCCTTTTCTATAGTAAATTTTTCAAAAAATAATTTTTTACTGGTGCAAATTTTAAATACGCCGAGAATTGCCTTTTCTGTAGTAAATTTTTCAAAAAATAATTTTTTACTGTCGCAAATTTTAAATACGCCGAGGATTGCCTTTTCTATAGTAAATTTGTCAAAAAATAATTTTTTACTGTCGCAAATTTTAAATACGCCGAGGATTGCCTTTTCTATAGTAAATTTTTCAAAAATTAATTTTTTACTGTCGCAAATTTTAAATACGCCGAGGATTGCCTTTTCTATAGTAAATTTTTCAAAAAATAATTTTTTTCTGTCGCAAATTTTAAATAGGCCGGGAATTGCCTTTTCTATAGGAAATTTTTCAAAAAATAATTTTTTACTGTCGCAAATTTTAAATACGCCGAGGATTGCCTTTTCTATAGTAAATTTTTCAAAAAATAATTTTTTACTGTCGCAAATTTTAAATACGCCGAGGATTGCCTTTTCTATAGTAAATTTTTCAAAAAATAATTTTTTACTGTCGCAAATTTTAAATACGCCGAGGATTGCCTTTTCTATAGTAAATTTTTCAAAAAATAATTTTTTACTGTCGCAAATTTTAAATAGGCCGAGGATTGTTTTTTCTATAGTAAATTTTTCAAAAAATAATTTTTTACTGTCGCAAATTTTAAATACGCCGAGGATAGCCTTTTCTATAGTAAATTTTTCAAAAAATAATTTTTTACTGTCGCCAATTTTAAATACGCCGAGGATTGCCTTTTCTATAGTAAATTTTTCAAAAAATAATTTTTTACTGTCGCAAATTTTAAATACGCCGAGGATTGCCTTTTCTATAGTAAATTTTTCAAAAAATAATTTTTTACTGTCGCAAATTTTAAATACGCCGAGGATTGCCTTTTCTATAGTAAATTTTTCAAAAAATAATTTTTTACTGTCGCAAATTTTAAATACGCCGAGGATTGCCTTTTCTATAGTAAATTTTTCAAAAAATAATTTTTTACTGTCGCAAGTTTTAAATACGCTGCGAATTGCCTTTTCTATAGTAAATTTTTCAAAAAATAATTTTTTACTGTCGCAAATTTTAAATACGCCGAGGATTGCCTTTTCTATAGTAAATTTTTCAAAAAATAATTTTTTACTGTCGCAAATTTTAAATACGCCGAGGATTGCCTTTTCTGTAGTAAATTTTTCAAAGAATAATATTTTACTGTCGCAAATTTTAAATACGCCGAGTATTTCCTTTTCTATAGTAAATTTTTCAAAAAATTATTTTTTACTGTCGCAAATTTTAAATACGCCGAGGATTGCCTTTTCTATAGTAAATTTTTCAAAAAATAATTTTTTACTGTCGCAAATTTTAAATACGCCGATGATTGTTTTTTCTATAGGAAATTTTTCAAAAAATAATTTTTTACTGTCGCAAATTTTAAATACGCCGAGGATAGCCTTTTCTATAGTAAATTTTTCAAAAAATATTTTTTTATTGTCGCAAATTTTAAATACGCCGAGGATTGCCTTTTCTATAGTAAATTTTTCAAAAAATAATTTTTTACTGTTGTTGTGGCCCAGTCTGCTGGTACACGGAAGCAAGAGCATGGCAGGTGTACCAGTAGTAAAGTAGCAAGCAATAGCGGAACACATTACTTCGCACAGTAAGGTGCCCGCTTATTGCTAAATAATGTGATGATTGTTTACATTACAGCGGCAGTGACTAAAATCCTACTTCGCATAGAGCACGGTCATTGCCCGTTTTGTTTACAACAGCACAGCTGCTTGCTATCGGTGACATTGGCCAGCAGTTTTCATCATCGGTTGTAGAATATTACCGCATCATAATTACATTATGTTGAGGGTCATGTTCTACTTCCGATTTCCGTGTGCAAGCTTTCGAGGTGCGCAACTGAATTGGTGTGGTCAGTTCGGGTTACAATTAAACAGCGTTGGGTCGGTGGTAATAGTTAGATTAAGTTAAAAGTTAAAGTTAAGTTGGTAAGATCTGTGAATAAAATAAAAGTAGTGCATTTGCTGAAAACGGAGTGTTTTTATTGCTAAGGGACCCGACATTTTGGCGCAGCCGGTAAAAGTTGAAGTGAGTTTTTTTTATATAGTTCGTACAGTGAAGTGAAATTATTGTTTAGTTTTTGAAATATAGAGTGGATGATTTTTGTTATAATGAGGCGATCAAATTTGTAAATTATTTAGTATCTTTGCTAATTAGTGTTATTCATTGGGTTTGGTGTGTAAAATGAAAAAAAAAAATGTTAAAGAAATTTTCAGTGTAAGGTGTGTTGCGTGAAAACAGAGTTTTTGATGATATTTGTATGTAATTGAAAAATATCTAGCGCTTAACAGAAATAAATCTATTTTCCATTTTTTTTTATGAAGTAAAGGGGTGAAAGTGGGAACGTTTCTACCCACGGTTATTAAAGTCAATAAGGAAACTTTGAGGTTATTTGATTTTATTACATTTTTTCAGGTTTTTTGTGTAAAAAAAATATATATTTGTTCCGTCGCGGAACAATCTTCAAATAGTTCTCCTCGCAGCTAAAAAATAAAAAAAATAAAATAAATAAAAGTCATTCACAAAATTGTCAACAAATAGTTAAAAGTCTCAGTATTTAAATAATTCTAAATAATCTGAGACTTTTTAATAAAACCATATTTACGCTCGTAGAATCCATCTACTGTCAGCCACAAGAATTCACCTCGCAGTTCTACAAATGCAAAATCATTTATTATCTATAAATAAATATTTGAATCATCAATTACCTTCAACTCCAACCAAAACAGCTGCCATGAACCACTTTGACAGATTCAAAATGGCAGCTTTCAGTGCATAATAAAACATTCCGATTAGAAATATGATGACGCCATTGGGCCAAATATATGAAAATCCACACAAGACGCGAGCGTCATGGCAACGCAACCGGCAGACACAATTCATATTGTGTTTCTGCCTATAAATAGCGAGCTACTGGAAGTAGCAAATCACTCAAGTTCTGACTGAGCACCAAGACAGATCGGCAGTTATATTGAAGCCAAAATTAAGTCTTGTTTAACCAATTAAATCAAGGGAAGTATATGAACCCCTTTATACTAACCAAATTAATATATATTTTCAGCACCTTACATCGGGAGTCTTGATCCCACCCATTGAAAAGAGCAGTTGTATGACGCTCAGTCTGATAAAACCAAACTCCTACCCCCTTTAATTGAATTTATTAATAATAGTGTCCTTTTTATTACAGATTAAAATTCGCCAGTGGAGGCTCATTATTTTAAGGTAGTAGTAGGTGAAATTGAATTTAAAATTAGCTTAAGTGACTTGTGAATTTTATTAGATTTTAAGTACTGAACTGCCTAGTTGTTAAGAAGCGTTTGTGATCAATAAACCCAGTGAAGTATTTTGTCATATTGAAAATCCTGTCTTATCATTTCTAAAAACCCGGCACCTGCCTCCCTTTTTCATGCTAAGCCCAAATTGGGACTTAACATTGGTCCTTTCGAAGCCGGATAAGACAGGAGGATTTTCAAGATGGCGGATATCGCTAGTTTAACATTATCACTGATAGCTCTTAATGATCAAATCAAGAAGGCCGCCACAAATCACTCCAAGGCAGGTAGTGATACCAAGGCAGGCAAAAAATACTATGCAGCACGCATAGACTCACTAGAAAAACTCTGGAAATCATTCACAGATCTGCATATAGCAATCTGGTCTACCAAAGATGGCGCTCAAAGCGAGTATGCCAAAGGAGAACTATATGAGGAAACCGAACTCATATATATAAATCTCTTATCCACTCTACTAGAAGAATTAGAAGAGTCATACCCAGCAATACCTCTCAATACAAACACAAATGAAACCAGAGTTCAGTCAGTACGACTATCAAAGCCAGAAACGCGGCTTCCACCAATCCATATACCGACATTTGACGGTAACTACAAATCATGGCGGACATTCCATGATTTGTTCAATTCATTAATTCACACAGACCTAAATATATCCAAGGTCCAAAAACTACACTACCTCAAACTCAGCGTCACTGGCGAAGCTGAACGCTTATTACGTCAGTTTGAAGTGACAGAAGCAAATTATGTAAAGGCATGGGAGCTACTACAAAAACGATATAACAACAAGCGGGCTCAAGTCAACACACACCTAAAAACTTTACTAAATCAAACACCAATAAGAACAGAGTCTGCCCATGCCATTCGCTCTCTCTTAGACCAGACAGAAGAGAGCTTACACGAGCTCAAATATTTAGAACTACCCATTGAGCACTGGGATGCAATACTAATTTACAACTTGGTTCAACGCCTTCCATCAGAAACGCATCAGCTATGGGAGCAAGACCAAGGCAGTAAAACTGACATACCGACATATGCCGATCTGTCAACTTTCCTAGAGTCACGTTTCCGTACTCTAGAGTCCCTTCAAGTGGGTCAGAACTTGAAACCATTAGATTGTGGACGACAAGCAAGGTCTCCTAAACAGCTAGAAAATCGTCGTGGTTACAAAACCACAACTACAAATGACCACCCGTCATCAACAAAACATACATATAAAAACGCATATGCATTTATGAACAAATCTTATACATGCGTCAAGTGTAAACGGAATCACACAATGTTTCACTGCACGGCGTTCACAAAATTAACTCCAACATCAAGGCTGCAATTTGTGCAACAGTTTAAACTTTGCAAAAATTGCCTCGCCTCAGGACACAGCATCAATAGTTGTCCCAGCCACAAAACCTGCTTCCTGTGTCACAAGCGACACAACACATTACTACACGTAAACCAATCTCTTGAAACAAAAAACGAGATAACAAGCATTGACCAAAAGCAAGCAGAAATGAAGCTTAACCAACCTAGTGGCAGTAATGAGCCAACATCACTTTTCACAACGAATGTCAACCGTGCATTGTTGTCAACAGCACTAGTCCAGATTCAAGGTCCAAACGGACAAAATCATCAAGTGAGAGCACTGATAGATTCGGGCTCTCAAGTTTCGTTTATCACGGAAAGTGCAATAAAACGATTAAAAATGCGAAAACAACCTGCAAATGTCAAAGTAACCGGACTAGGTAAAATTCAGACAGCTTCCATAAAATCCCAGGCATCATTCAAATTAAAATCACTCCACACCCAGTTTGAAACAAACATGAACGCCCTCATACTACACAAAATCACAGACTTCGTCCCAGCCGACACATTAAACGTCAAAGGATTACGCTATCTGCAGCATCTACACCTAGCGGACCCGAAGTTCTACCAACCGGGTCCAATTGACGTTTTATTAGGAGCTGACATCTACGCCGACATTATCGAAAACGGTATCATCAAAGGTGCTCCAGAAGAACCCACAGCACAATATACTCAACTGGGCTGGATTTTAATGGGCAAAACAAAACACAAAAACGAAACTAATCACTTCAAAACACTCACGGTCCAAATAACTGAAGAGGACAAATTAGATCTTCAACTGAAACGCTTCTGGGAAATAGAAGAGATACCGCACAAAGTAGTCCATCCCGACGACGAACTGTGCGAGAGAATCTACAAAGAAACCCACCATCGTTTAAGTCATGGAGCCTACCAAGTAAAATTGCCCTTCAAAACTGACAATGGACCAGAACTTGGGCAATCACGACCCATGGCATTAAGGCAGTTCTTTCAACTCGAGAAACGACTAGAAAAGCAACCAGAACTGGCAAAACAGTATAAAGCATGCATAAAGGAGTACCAACAGCTGGGACATATGACAGAAATTCCGTCAAATCAACTTGACTTAAAAGTCCAACATTACTATCTGCCGCACCACGCAGTCATAAAGGAAAGTTCAACGACCAAAACTCGAGTAGTATTCAATACCTCAGCTCGATCAACCAACGGCCGGTCACTAAATTAGCAGATGCTGGTAGGCCCAACAATTCAACCTACACTATGGGCCATCATCTTACAATGGCGTCTGTACAAATACGTTATGACAGCCGACATTGAGAAAATGTACAGGATGATACATATGCATCCAGAACACCAAGACTGCCAGAGAATCGTCTGGAGAAACAGCCCAGAAGAACCCATAAAGGACTTTCGATTGACTACTGTCACGTTCGGAACAGCAGCAGCGCCATATCTGGCTATCCGAACACTTCACCAACTAGCGAAAGACGAAGAACAAAACTCTCCATTTGCTGCTCAGAGCATAAAAACAGCCTTCTACGTTGATGACTTGTTAGCAGGAGCACATAACATTAGTGCAGGCCTATTACGTCAGCAAGAGCTTATTGACACTTTGAGCAAGGGAGGATTTAACCTCAGAAAATGGACATCAAATAGCTCAGAATTACTGGCAAGCATTCCAGCAAAAGATCAAGAAATCAACACCATTCTCACCCTCTCAGAAGGAGACACAATAAAAACTCTCGGACTTCAGTGGAACCCCATCACAGATGAATTTGGGTTCACTACCAAATCACTAAAAATGAGAGACAACTATACAAAACGAAGCATTTTATCAGAAACCGCAGCTTTGTTCGATCCACTTGGATGGTTAGCTCCATGCGTTGTCATCGCAAAAATCATTATCCAAAAACTGTGGCTCTCTGAATACTCATGGGATGAACCACTAACATCCTCACTAACGCAAGAATGGATAAAGTATAGAGAGAATCTACAAGATGTAAAAACAATAAAAATTCCTAGATGGATAGAATTCTCTCCGAAGATAAAAAATATACAGCTACACGGTTTTTGTGACGCATCGACAGCAGCCTACGCAAGCGTCGCATTTTTAAGAATTGTCAACAATGACAACTCAATTGTCACCCATTTAATAACGTCCAAAACAAGAATCGCACCCACAAGAACAACATCACTACCAAAGCTAGAACTATGCGGAGCCCTCCTCCTGTCACGCCTCATTAAGCAAATACAAACCGACATGAAGCTGCAGGATGTAGCAATAATAGCTTGGTGCGATTCAGAAATCACACTAGCTTGGATTCAAAGTCATCCAACGCGATGGAAGACATTTGTAGCCAATCGCGTGGCAGAAATTCAAGAGAACATCCAACCACAGCTCTGGCGCTTTGTACCAACGAAGGATAATCCAGCAGACTGCGCCACTCGAGGATTGTACCCTTCTGAACTCCGCAATCATGACCTATGGTGGAAGGGTCCACCCTGGCTTCAGCAAGATGCTAACAGCTGGCCAAGAAAACACGTCAGCAGCAAGTGTCTTGAACTTGAATCGAGAAAGGTCAAAGCATTGATTTGTACCAACGACAATTATGAATGGCTAAACAAATACTCCTCATTTCCAAAGCTAATACGCATTATCGCCTACTGTAGAAGATTTATTGACAACTGTCGCACAACACCAATAAATCGTTCAAATACTCATTTAACATGTGACGAACTTCGACAAGCAGAAATCACAATCGTCACGCTAGTTCAAAAACAAGCGTTCCCTCATGAATACGAACTCTTGTCGAGATTCAAACCAATCTCAAACAAAAGTCAAATCTTAAGCTTAAATCCCTTTTTTGACTCCAACCAAGTCATTCGTGTCGGTGGTAGAATCGAAAACTCTATTTTAACTTACGATCAAAAACACCCGATGATTTTGCCTAATAATCATCACATATCTAAAACAATCATTGATTATATTCATCATTACACCTTACACGGTGGCACACAACTCATCCTTAACACCCTACGAAACAAATACTGGCTAATAAACGCCAGAAATGTTATCAGAAAACGAATTCACCAGTGCATAGCGTGTTTTCGAACCAAGCCAAAGGTATCAGCTCAGTTGATGGGAAATCTACCTACCCCAAGAACAACGCCATCTATGGCGTTTGAACACACTGGAGTAGACTATGCGGGCCCCATCGATATGAAAACATCAAAAATAAGAAATGCCAAGATAATAAAGGCATATTTTTGTGTGTTCATATGCATGGCCACTAAAGCGATACACATAGAAGTTGTGACAGACCTCACCACCACAGCATTCATCGCAGCCCTCAAAAGATTCACCAGCAGAAGAGGACTTTGCCGACATTTATATTCTGACTGTGGCACAAATTTCATTGGAGCTAGCAAGGAGCTGTTAATTCAATTGAAACAATTATTATCACAACTTCCGTGTGACATTTCCAATGATATGATGCTAAGGGAAATCACTTGGCATTTCAACCCACCTGCAGCGCCACACTTTGGCGGTCTATGGGAAGCAGGAGTGAAATCAATAAAAACCCATCTTAAACGGACGCTGCAGAACACCACATTAACATACGAAGAACTACATACTGTTATGTGCCAAATTGAAGCATGTGTCAATTCACGCCCGCTGACACCATTATCTAACGATCCACATGATTACAACGTGTTAACACCCGGCCATTTCCTGACAGGCAGAAACATCAAAGCGGTTCCAGAGCCATCTGCATCTGAAAACTACAACCTTACTAAAAAATGGCAATACATACAATATTTGACAGAACAATTTTGGAGAAAATGGTCTGTCGAATATATTCACAACATGCAGCAACGTACTAAATGGAAAACCACAAAAAATAACCTCAAGGTAAACGATTTAGTTTTAATCCACAACAAAAATTGTCCTCCCACAAAATGGTTACTCGGCAGAATAATTAAAATTCATATTGGAACGGATAACAAAGTCAGAGTAGCGACAGTTAAAACAGCACAGCAAGAATACTGTCGACCAATAACAAAATTGTTTAGATTACCAATCGAAGAAAACCAACAAAATCTAAACCAGCAGGAGTAGTATAAAATCCTACACAAGTCAAAGCAGCGACAACAATCGCTAGCTACTTCCCAACTATCACATCTACTACAAACGTTGTACGTTCGATCAACTGACTAGTCAGCAGGAAATTTACTAGTTATTGTAAATGTCAAATAACAAAGCGAGAATACCATCAACCGAGTACAAAATACAAAAAAAAAAACCCAATTATAAGCACGATATGTTCCAAAAATACTCTCCTACCCACACTCTTCAGCACGAAGCAATAACGCCATCTTCCAAAACATGTGGGAACTATCAAACCAATAAATTACCGGCAAAGCAGAACACTACCAAATTAAAACCAACTTCACTGATGGTCCATTGCGCCAAAAATTTGACAACTAGCGAAGCAGAAAGAAGCAGAATAAAAATTGCACAGTCTTCCCTTTTTTTTAATTTTATTATTTCATTTTTTTTTTTCATTTTATTTGCCCGCAGTATTTTATTTTTTGGATTTAATTTTTTATTTGTGAGTGATCATATCATGTATTTTTATTTTTTATTTTTATTATTTTTTCCTTCCTATTTTTGGTTTTTATTCTCCAAACAACAGGAAAAAATGAACTCTTTGCCAAGTTTAGATGACTGTCTTTACATCGATGACGTCCCTGAGCTCGAGATTCCTTTAAAGGACAAGCTCAGGACAACCGATATGCCCAGGCGACCAAAGACGTACGTACCGCCCTTCGAAGCCCTACAGGCACGCCCAAAAATAAGAAATCTGGCTGACGAAATAACTACCAGAAAACCTACAAGGCCAGCTAGACCTCCAACTATAGCACCAGCAAGGCTTCCTACGAATTTTATCGTAGAGCCACATCTTTGGGAACAAGTGCGTACCCAGCCAATTCCATGGCTAAAAGTATTCACAGCAAGAAAATGCTTCCGCATCACAACCGAAGATGGAGACACACTTCGGTTCCTCAAAATGAAAACTGGACAAATTAGGGTTCGATTGCAAGATAAAACCAGTAACGTAAGTTTATACAAAATCATTTATTCTTACTAACAAAACATAATTCCTTTCTTTTCGAGAGACGGGAGGATGTTCCGCCGCGGAACAATTATTTAAACTAAAACTAAAATATTAAAAACTCACACACTTTTTAATAACAACAAATCCCGCGATGTTTCCCACGAAGACAATATACTCAAAGATCCCTCGATGCTATCAGTAAAATAATCTAAAAATAAAAACAAGCATCAGTCACAACATAAACAATTATAAAAATCTCAAATCATTTCATGATCTGAGACTTTAACTAAAAACTCAAACTTAACGTTGAAAAAGGGGAATCCAATCCTATGGCACTGCGCGAGTTCATCTAGGCCGTCAGCTAAAAATCAAAAAGAAAAAACAAATTATTAATAACAATTTAGTAAGAAACATTTTAAAAAGTAAACACTTACCTATAAACAAGCAGCTGCCACCAAATCGTTTGACAGATTCAATATGGCAGCGTTCAGTACATAGCAAAATATTCCGATTAGCTCAGTGATGACGCCATTTGGGGGCCAAACGTATAAAAGTCTTGCAAGCGACGCGAGCGTCATAGCAACGCCACCGGCAGACACAATTTCCATTGTGTTTCTGCCTATAAATAGCGAGCGATCAGAAATAGAAAATCGATTTGACCAAGCGACAAGACAGATCGGTGGCTCTGAAACCAAATTAAGTCTTGATTAACAAAACCAACGGAAGTATTTCTGAATCCCTTTTATACTAACCAAAATAATCAAAATTTCTAATATTTTATTGCAGCATCCTATATTGGTCGACTTGATCCCAGATTTTTTATGAGCAGCTGAATGACGCTCACTCTGTCACCCGAAATTCCAATCCCCTTTTTTGTTTGAGTTGATGAATAATAATTGATCTTTTTTTTTATTACAGATTAAGGATTAAAAAATTCGCCAGTGGAGGCTCGTTAATTTTAATTATTGTAAGTTGAATTGAATTAAAGTAGAATTGTGAATTAAATTAGAATTTAAGTACTGAATTGCCTAGCTGTTAAGAGTTATATTTGTGATTAATAAACAAGCGAATTATTTTGTCAAATTGAAAATCCTGTCTTGTCATTTTCTAAACCGGCACCTGCCCCTTTTTTATGCTAAGCCCACACTGGGACTTAACACGCCTAGGATTGCCTTTTCTATTATAAATTTTTCAAAAAATCATTTTTTCCGTCGCAAATTTTAAATACGCCGAGAATTGCCTTTTCTATAGTAAATTTGTCAAAAAATTATTTTTATTTTCGCAAATTTTAAATACGCCGAGTATTGCCTTTTCTATAGTAAATTTTTCAAAGACTTTTTTTTACTGTCGCAAATTTTAAATACGCCTAGGATTGCCTTTTCTATTATAAATTTTTCAAAAAATAATTTTTTACTGTCGCAAATTTTAAATACGGCGAGTATGGCCTTTTCTATAGTAAAGTATCAAAAAACTGTTTTTAATTATCGCAAATTTTAAATACGCCGAGGATTGCCTTTTCTATAGTAAATTTTTCAAAAAATTTTTTTTCTGTCGCAAATTTTAAATACGGCGAGATTGACCTTTTCTATAGTAAATTTTTCAAAAAATAATTTTTACTGTCGAAAATTTTAAATACACCTAGGATTGCCTTTTTTATAGTAAATTTTTCAACAAAATATTTTCTACAGTTGCAAATTTTAAATACTCCAAGGATTGGCTTTTCTATAGACAATTTCTCAAAAAATTATATTTTATTGTCGCAAGTTTTAATTACGCTGAGGATTGCCTTTTCTGTAGTAAATTTTTCAAAAAATTATTTTTTACTGTCGCATATTTCAAATACGGCGAGTATGGCTCTTTGTATAGTAAATTTTTCAAAAAATAATTTTTTACTGTCGCAAATTTTAAATACGCCGAGGATTGTCTTTTCTATAGTAACTTTTTCAAAAAATTATTTTTTAATGTCGCAAATTTTAAATACGCCGAAGATTGCCTTTTCTATAGTAAATTTTTCAAAAAATTTGTTTTTACTGTCACATATTTTAAATACGACGAGTATGGCTTTTCTATAGTAAATTTTTCAAAAACTAATTTTTTACTGTCGCAAATTTTGAATAGGGCGTGATAGCCTTTTCTATAGTAAATTTTTCAAAAAATAATTTTTTACTGTCACAAATTTTAAATACGCCGAGGATTGCCTGTTCTATAGTAAATTCATCAAAAAATTATTTTTACTGTCGCAAATTTTAAATACGCTGAGGATAGCCTTTTCTAAAGTAAATTTTTAGAAAAATTATTTTTTAAGTTCGAAAATTTTAAATACGCCGACGATTTACTTTTCTATAGTAAATTTGTCTAAAAATTATTTTTTACTGTCGCAAATTTTCAATATTCCGAGGTTTGCCTTTTCTATAATAAACTTTTCAACAAATTATTTTCTACCGTCGCATATTTTAAATACGCCAGGGATTGCCTTTTCTATAGTAAATTTTTCGAAAAATTATTTTTACTGTCGCAAATTTTAAATACGCCGAGGATTGAATTTTCTATTGTAAATTTTTCAAAAAATTATATTTTTCTGTCGCAAATTTTATATACGGCGAGTATGGCCTTTTCTATAGTAAATTTTTCAAAAAATAATTTTTTTCTGTAGCAAATTTTGAATACGGCGTGTATAGCCTTTTCTATAGTAAATTTTTCAAAAAATAATTTTTTACTGTCACAAATTTTAAATACGCCAAAGATTGCCTTTTCTATAGTAAATTTTTAGAAAAATTATTTTTTAAGTTCGAAAATTTTAAATACGGCGAGGATTGACTTTTCTATAGTAAATTTTTCTAAAAATTATTTTTACTGCCACAAATTTTACATATTCCGATGATTGCCTTTTCTATAGTAAACTTTTCAACAAATTATTTTCTACCGTCGCATATTTTAAATACGCCACGGAATGCATTTTCTATAGTAAATTTTTCAAAAAATTATTTTTACTGTCGCAAATTTTAAACACGCCGAGGATTGCCTTTTCTACAGTAAATTTTACAAAAAATTATTTTTAAATGTCGCAAATTTTAAATACACCGAGTTTGGCCTTTCTATAGTAAATTTTTCAAAAAATAATAATTTACTGTCGAAAATTTAAAATACGTCGGGGATTAGCTTTTCTATAGTAAATTTTTCAACAAATTATTTTCTACCGTCGCAAATTTTAAATACGCCAGGGATTGCTTTTTCTTTTGTAAATTTTTCAAAAAATTATTTTTACTGTTGCAAATTTTAAATACGCCGAGGATTGCCTTTTCTATAGTAAATTTTTCAAAAAAATATTTTTTACTGTCGCAAATTTTAAATACGCCGAGGATTGCCTTTTCTATAGTAAATTTTTCACATAATTTTTTTTCCTGTCGCAAATTTTAAATACGGCGAGAGTGAACTTTTCTATAGTAAATTTTTCAATTTTTTTTTTTTCTGTCGCAAATTTTAAATATGGCGAGGGTGACCTTTTCGATAGTATATTTTTCAAAAAATAATTTTTACTGTCGCAAATTTTAAATACGCCTAGGATTGCCTTTTCTATAGTAAATTTTTCAACAAAATATTTTCTACAGTTGCAAATTTTAAATACTCCAACGATTGCCTTTTCTATAGTAAATTTTTCAAAAAATAATTTTATACTGTCGCAAATTTTAAATACGCCTAGGATTGCCTTTTCTATTATAAATTTTTCAAAAAATCATTTTTTACCGTCGCAAATTTTAAATACGCCGAGAATTGCCTTTTCTATAGTAAATTTTTCAAAAAATTATTTTTATTTTCGCAAATTTTAAATACGCCTAGTATTGCCTTTTCTATAGTAAATTTTTCAAAAAATTTGTTTTTAGTGTCACATGTTTTAAATACGGCGAGTATGGCTCTTTCTATAGTAAATTTTTCAAAAACTAATTTTTTACTGTCGCAAATTTTGAATGGGGCGTGTATAGCCTTTTCTTTAAAAAATAATTTTTTAGTGTCACAAATTTTAAATACGCCAAAGATTGCCTTTTCTATAGAAATTTTTCAAAAAATTATTTTTTACCATCACAAATTTAAAATACGCCGAGGATTGCCTTTTCTATAGTAAATTTGTCAAAAAATTATTTTTACTTTCGCAAATTTTAAATACGCTGAGGATAGCCTTTTCTAAAGTAAATTTTTAGGAAAATTATTTTTTAAGTTCGAAAATTTTAAATACGCCGAGGATTGAATTTTCTATAGTAAATTTTTCTAAAAATTATTTTTTACTGTCGCAAATTTTAAATATTCCGAGGATCGCCTTTTCTATAGAAAACTTTTCAACAAATTATTTTGTACGGTCGCATATTTTAAATACGCCAGGGTTTGCCTTTTTATAGTAAATTTTTCAAAAAATTATTTTTAATGTCGCAAATTTTAAATACGACGAGGATTGCCTTTTCTACAGTAAATTTTACAAAAAATTATTTTTAAATATCGCAAATTTTAAATACGGCGATGATGGCATTTTCTATTGTAAATTTCTCAAAAAATTATATTTTTCTGTCGCAAATTTTATATACGGCGAGTATGGCCTTTTCTATAGTAACTTTTCAAAAAATTATTTTTACTGTCGCAAATTTTAAATACGCCGAGGATTGCCTTTTCTATAGTAAATTTTTTAAAAAATAATTTTTTACTGTCGCAAATTTTAAATACACCGAGTTTGGCCTTTCTATAGTAAATTTTTCAAAAAATAGTAATTTACTGTCGAAAATTTAAAATACGCCGGGGATTACCTTTTCTATAGTAAATTTTTCAACAAAGTATTTTAAACCGTGGCAAATTTTAAATACGCCAGGGATTGCTTTTTCTTTTGTAAATTTTTTTGCTGTTTCAAATTTTAGATACGCCGAGGATTGCCTTTTCTATGGTAAATTTTTCAACAAAGTATTTTTTACCATCGCAAATTTTAAATACGCCGAGGATTGCCTTTTCTATAGTAAATTTTTCAAATTTTTTTTTTTCTGTCGCAAATTTTAAATAAGGCGAGATTTATCTTTTCTATAGTAAATTTTTCAAAAAATAATTTTTACTGTCGCAAATTTTTAATACGCCTAGGATTGCCTTTTCTATTATGAATTTTTCAAAAAATAATTTTTTACTGTCGCAAATTTTAAATACGGCGAGTATGGCCTTTTCTATAGCAAATTTTCAAAAAACTGTTTTTAATTGTCGCAAATTTTAAAACCGCCGAGGATTGCCTTTTCTATAGTAAATTTTTCAAAAAAAAAATGTTTTTCTGTCGCAAATTTTAAATACGGCGAGATTGACCTTTTCTGTAGTAAATTTTTCAAAAAATAATTTTTACTGTCGCAAATTTTAAATACGCCTTTTCTATAGTAAATTTTTCAACAAAATATTTTCTACAGTTGCAAATTTTAAATACTCCAAGGATTGGCTTTTCTATAGACAATTTCTCAAAAAATTATATTTTATTGTCGCAAGTTTTAAATACGCTGAGCATTGCCTTTTCTGTAGTAAATGTTTCAAAAAATTATTTTTTAGTGTCGCATATTTTAAATACGGCGAGTATGGCTCTTTGTATAGTAAATTTTTCAAAAAATAATTTTATACTGTCGCAAATTTTAAATACGCCTAGGATTGCCTTTTCTATTATAAATTTTTCAAAAAATCATTTTTTACCGTCGCAAATTTTAAATACGCCGAGAATTGCCTTTTCTATAGTAAATTTTTCAAAAAATTATTTTTATTTTCGCAAATTTTAAATACGCCTAGTATTGCCTTTTCTATAGTAAATTTTTCAAAAAATTTGTTTTTAGTGTCACATGTTTTAAATACGGCGAGTATGGCTCTTTCTATAGTAAATTTTTCAAAAACTAATTTTTTACTGTCGCAAATTTTGAATGGGGCGTGTATAGCCTTTTCTTTCAAAAAATAATTTTTTACTGTCACAAATTTTAAATACGCCAAAGATCGCCTTTTCTATAGAAATTTTTCAAAAAATTATTTTTTACCGTCACAAATTTAAAATACGCCGAGGATTGCCTTTTCTATAGTAAATTTTTCAAAAAATTATTTTTACTTTCGCAAATTTTAAATACGCTGAGGATAGCCTTTTCTAAAGTAAATTTTTAGGAAAATTATTTTTTAAGTTCGAAAATTTTAATTACGCCGAGGATTGACTTTTCTATAGTAAATTTTTCTAAAAATTATTTTTTACTGTCGCAAATTTTAAATATTCCGAGGATCGCCTTTTCTATAGTAAACTTTTCAACAAATTATTTTGTACGGTCGCATATTTTAAATACGCCAGGGTTTGCCTTTTTATAGTAAATTTTTCAAAAAATTATTTTTAATGTCGCAAATTTTAAATACGACGAGGATTGCCTTTTCTACAGTAAATTTTACAAAAAATTATTTTTAAATATCGCAAATTTTAAATACGGCGATGATTGCATTTTCTATTGTAAATTTCTCAAAAAATTATATTTTTCTGTCGAAATTTTATATACTGCGAGTATGGCCTTTTCTATAGTAACTTTTCAAAAAATTATTTTTACTGTCGCAAATTTTAAATACGCCGAGGATTGCCTTTTCTATAGTAAATTTTTTAAAAAATAATTTTTTACTGTCGCAAATTTTAAATACACCGAGTTTGGCCTTTCTATAGTAAATTTTTCAAAAAATAGTAATTTACTGTCGAAAATTTAAAATACGCCGGGGATTACCTTTTCTATAGTAAATTTTTCAACAAAGTATTTTAAACCGTCGCAAATTTTAAATACGCCAGGGATTGCTTTTTCTTTTGTAAATTTTTCAAAAAATTGTTTTTGCTGTTTCAAATTTTAGATACGCCGAGGATTGCCTTTTCTATAGTAAATTTTTCAACAAAGTATTTTTTACCATCGCAAATTTTAAATACGCCGAGGATTGCCTTTTCTATAGTAAATTTTTCAAATTTTTTTTTTTTTCTGTCGCAAATTTTAAATAAGGCGAGATTTATCTTTTCTATAGTAAATTTTTCAAAAAATAATTTTTACTGTCGCAAATTTTAAATACGCCTAGGATTGCCTTTTCTATTATAAATTTTTCAAAAAATAATTTTTACTGTCGCAAATTTTAAATACGCCTAGGATTGCCTTTTCTATAGTAAATTTTTCAAAAAAAAATTTTTTTCTGTCGCAAATTTTAAATACGGCGAGATTGACCTTTTCTATAGTAAATTTTTCAAAAAATAATTTTTACTGTCGCAAATTTTAAATACGCCTTTTCTATAGTAAATTTGCCAACAAAATATTTTCTACAGTTGCAAATTTTAAATACTCCAAGGATTGGCTTTTCTATAGACAATTTCTCAAAAAATTATATTTTATTGTCGCAAGTTTTAAATACGCTGAGGATTGCCTTTTCTGTAGTAAATGTTTCAAAAAATTATTTTTTAGTGTCGCATATTTTAAATACGGCGAGTATGGCTCTTTGTATAGTAAATTTTTCAAAAAATAATTTTTTACTGTCGCAAATTTTAAATACGCCGAGGATTGTCTTTTCTATAGTAAATTTTTCAAAAAATTATTTTTTAATGTCGCAAATTTTAAATACGCCGAGGATTGCCTTTTCTATTGTAAATTTTTCAAAAAATCATTTTTTTTTTTGTCGCAAATTTTTAATACGGCGAGGATTGCCTTTTCTATAATAAATTTCTCAAAAAATTATTTTTTACTGTTGCAAATTTTAAATACACCGAGTACTGCTTTTCAATAGTAAATTTTTCAAAAAATAATTTTTACTGTCGCAAATTTGAAATACGGCGAGTATGGCTCCTTGTATAGTAAATTTTTCAAAAAATTATTTTTTAATGTCGCAAATTTTAAATACGCCGAGGATTGCCTTTTCTATTGTAAATTTTTCAAAAAATCATTTTTTTTGTCGCAAATTTTTAATACGGCGAGGATTGCCTTTTCTATAATAAATTTCTCAAAAAATTATTTTTTACTGTTGCAAATTTTAAATACGGCGACAGTGAACTTTTCTATAGTAAATTTTTCAAAATTTTTTTTTTCTGTCGCAAGTTTTAAATATGGCGAGAGTGACCTTTTCGATAGTATATTTTTCAAAAAATAATTTTTACTGTCGCAAATTTTAAATACGCCTAGGATTGCCTTTTCTATAGTAAATTTTTCAACAAAATATTTTCTACAGTTGCAAATTTTAAATACTCCAACGATTGCCTTTTCTATAGTAAATTTTTCAAAAAATAATTTTATACTGTCGCAAATTTTAAATACGCCTAGGATTGCCTTTTCTATTATAAATTTTTCAAAAAATCATTTTTTACCGTCGCAAATTTTAAATACGCCGAGAATTGCCTTTTCTATAGTAAATTTTTCAAAAAATTATTTTTATTTTCGCAAATTTTAAATACGCCTAGTATTGCCTTTTCTATAGTAAATTTTTCAAAAAATTTGTTTTTAGTGTCACATGTTTTAAATACGGCGAGTATGGCTCTTTCTATAGTAAATTTTTCAAAAACTAATTTTTTACTGTCGCAAATTTTGAATGGGGCGTGTATAGCCTTTTCTTTCAAAAAATAATTTTTTACTGTCACAAATTTTAAATACGCCAAAGATTGCCTTTTCTATAGAAATTTTTCAAAAAATTATTTTTTACCGTCACAAATTTAAAATACGCCGAGGATTGCCTTTTCTATAGTAAATTTTTCAAAAAATTATTTTTACTTTCGCAAATTTTAAATACGCTGAGGATAGCCTTTTCTAAAGTAAATTTTTAGGAAAATTATTTTTTAAGTTCGAAAATTTTAATTACGCCGAGGATTGACTTTTCTATAGTAAATTTTTGTAAAAATTATTTTTTACTGTCGCAAATTTTAAATATTCCGAGGATCGCCTTTTCTATAGTAAACTTTTCAACAAATTATTTTGTACGGTCGCATATTTTAAATACGCCAGGGTTTGCCTTTTTATAGTAAATTTTTCAAAAAATTATTTTTAATGTCGCAAATTTTAAATACGACGAGGATTGCCTTTTCTACAGTAAATTTTACAAAAAATTATTTTTAAATATCGCAAATTTTAAATACGGCGATGATTGCATTTTCTATTGTAAATTTCTCAAAAAATTATATTTTTCTGTCGCAAATTTTATATACGGCGAGTATGGCCTTTTCTATAGTAACTTTTCAAAAAATTATTTTTACTGTCACAAATTTTAAATACGCCGAGGATTGCCTTTTCTATAGTAAATTTTTTAAAAAATAATTTTTTACTGTCGCAAATTTTAAATACACCGAGTTTGGCCTTTCTATAGTAAATTTTTCAAAAAATAGTAATTTACTGTCGAAAATTTAAAATACGCCGGGGATTACCTTTTCTATAGTAAATTTTTCAACAAAGTATTTTAAACCGTCGCAAATTTTAAATACGCCAGGGATTGCTTTTTCTTTTGTAAATTTTTCAAAAAATTATTTTTGCTGTTTCAAATTTTAGATACGCCGAGGATTGCCTTTTCTATAGTAAATTTTTCAACAAAGTATTTTTTACCATCGCAAATTTTAAATACGCCGAGGATTGCCTTTTCTATAGTAAATTTTTCAAATTTTTTTTTTTTCTGTCGCAAATTTTAAATAAGGCGAGATTTATCTTTTCTATAGTAAATTTTTCAAAAAATTATTTTTACTGTCGCAAATTTTAAATACGCCTAGGGTTGCCTTTTCTATTAAATTTTTCAAAAAATAATTTTTTACTGTCGCAAATTTTAAATACGGCGAGTATGGCCTTTTCTATAGCAAATTTTCAAAAAACTGTTTTTAATTGTCGCAAATTTTAAAACCGCCGAGGATTGCCTTTTCTATAGTAAATTTTTCAAAAAAAAATTTTTTTCTGTCGCAAATTTTAAATACGGCGAGATTGACCTTTTCTATAGTAAATTTTTCAAAAAATAATTTTTACTGTCGCAAATTTTAAATACGCCTTTTCTATAGTAAATTTGCCAACAAAATATTTTCTACAGTTGCAAATTTTAAATACTCCAAGGATTGGCTTTTCTATAGACAATTTCTCAAAAAATTATATTTTATTGTCGCTGAGGATTGCCTTTTCTGTAGTAAATGTTTCAAAAAATTATTTTTTAGTGTCGCATATTTTAAATACGGCGAGTATGGCTCTTTGTATATAAATTTTTCAAAAAATAATTTTTTACTGTCGCAAATTTTAAATACGCCGAGGATTGTCTTTTCTATAGTAAATTTTTCAAAAAATTATTTTTTAATGTCGCAAATTTTAAATACGCCGAGGATTGCCTTTTCTATTGTAAATTTTTCAAAAAATCATTTTTTTTTTGTCGCAAATTTTTAATACGGCGAGGATTGCCTTTTCTATATTAAATTTCTCAAAAAATTATTTTTTACTGTTGCAAATTTTAAATACACCGAGTACTGCTTTTCAATAGTAAATTTTTCAAAAAATAATTTTTACTGTCGCAAATTTTAAATACGCCGAATATTGCCTTTTCTATAGTAAATTTTTCAAAGAATTTTTTTTACTGTCGCAAATTTTAAATACGCCGAGGCTTGTCTTTTCTGTAGTAAATTTTTCAAAAAATAATTTTTTACTGTCGCAAATTTTAAATACGCCTAGGATTGCCTTTTCTATTATAAATTTTTCAAAAAATCATTTTTTACTGTCGCAAATTTTAAATACGCCGAGAATTGCCTTTTCTATAGTAAATTTTTCAAAAAATTATTTTTATTTTCGCAAATTTTAAATACGCCGAGTATTGCCTTTTCTGTAGTAAATTTTTCAAAGAATTTTTTTTTACTGTTGCAAATTTTAAATACGCCGAGGATTGCCTTATCTATAGTAAATTTTTCAAAAAATTTGTTTTTACTGTCACATATTTTAAATACGGCGAGTATGGCTTTTCTATAGTAAATTTTTCAAAAACTAATTTTTTTCTGTCGCAAATTTTGAATAGGGCTTGTATAGCCTTTTCTATAGTAAATTTTTCAAAAAATTATTTTTACTGTCGCCAATTTTAAATACGCCGATGATTGCCTTTTCTATAGTAAATTTTTCAACAAAGTATTTTTTACTATCGCAAATTTAAATACGCCGAGGATTGCCTTTATATAGTAAATTTTTAAAATTTTTTTTTTTTGTGTCGCAAATTTTAAATAAGGCGAGATTTACCTTTTCTATAGTAAATTTTTCAAAAAATAATTTTTACTGTCGCAAATTTTAAATGCGCCGAGGATTGTCTTTTCTGTAGTAAATTTTTCAAAAAATAATTTTTTACTGTCGCAAATTTTAAATACGCCTAGGATAGCCTTTTCTATTATAAATTTTTCAAAAAATCATTTTTTACTGTCGCAAATTTTAAATACGCCGAGAATTGCCTTTTCTATAGTAAATTTTTCAAAAATTTGTTTTTACTGTCACATATTTTAAATACGGCGAGTATGGCTTTTCTATAGTAAATTTTTCAAAAACAAATTTTTTTCTGTCGCAAATTTTGAATAGGGCGTGTATAGCCTTTTCTATAGTAAATTTTTCAAAAAATTATTTTTTACTGTCGCAAATTTTAAATACGCCGAGGATTGTCATTTCCTATAGTAAATTTTTCAAAAAATTATTTTTTAATGTCGCAAATTTTAAATACGCCGAGGATTGCCTTTTCTATTGTAAATTTTTCAAAAAATCATTTTCTTTTGTCGCAAATTTTTAATACGGCGAGGATTGCCTTTTCTATAATAAATTTCTCAAAAAATTATTATTATTATTTTTTATATATATAATAAATTTTTCAAAGAATTTTTTTTACTGTCGCAAATTTTAAATACGCCGAGGATTGTCTTTTCTGTAGTAAATTTTTCAAAAAATAATTTTTTACTGTCGCAAATTTTAAATACGCCTAGGTTTGCCTTTTCTATTATAAATTTTTCAAAAAATAATTTTTTACTGTCGCAAATTTTAAATGCGCCGAGAATTGCCTTTTCTATAGTAAATTTTTCAAAAAATTATTTTTATTTTCGCAAATTTTAAATACGCCGAGTATTGCCTTTTCTATAGTAAATTTTTCAAAGAATTTTTTTTACTGTTGCAAATTTTAAATACGCCGAGGATTGCCTTTTCTATAGTAAATTTTTCAAAAAATTTGTTTTTACTGTCACATATTTTAAATACGGCGAGTATGGCTTTTCTATAGTAAATTTTTCAAAAACAAATATTTTTCTGTCGCAAATTTTAAATACGCCGAGGATTGCATTTGCTATAGTAAATTTATCAAAAAATTATTTTTACTGTCGCAAATTTTAAATACGCTGCGGATAGCCTTTTCTAAAGTAAATTTTTAGAAAAATTATTTTTAAAGTTCGAAAATTTTAAATACGCCGACGATTGACTTTTCTATAGTAAAATTTTCTAAAACTTATTTTTTACTGTCGCAAATTTTAAATATTCCGAGGATTGCCTTTTCTATAATAAACTTTTCAACAAATTATTTTCTACCGTCGCATATTTTAAATAAGCCAGGGTTTGCCTTTTCTATAGTAAATTTTTCAAAAAATTATTTTTACTGTCGCAAATTTTAAATACGCCGATGATTGCCATTTCTACAGTAAATTTTACAAAAGATTATTTTTAAATGTCGCAAATTTTAAATACGCCGAGGATTGCATTTTCTATTGTAAATTTTTCAAAAAATTATATTTTTCTGTCGCAAATTTTATATACGGCGAGTATGGCCTTTTCTATAGTAACATTTCAAAAAATTATTTTTATTGTCGCAAATTTTAAATACGCCGAGGATTGCCTTTTCTATAGTAAATTTTTTAAAAAATAATTTTTTACTGTCGAAAATTTAAAATACGCCGGGGATTACCTTTTCTATAGTAAATTTTTCAACAAAGTATTTTCTACCGTCGCAAAATTTTAAATACGCCAGGGATTGCTTTTTCTTTTGTAAATTTTTCAAAAAATTATTTTTGCTGTTTCCAATTTTAGATACGCCGAGGATTGCCTTTTCTATAGTAAATTTTTCAACAAAGTATTTTTTACTATCGCAAATTTAAATACGCCGAGGATTGCCTTTTCTATAGTAAATTTTTAAAAAATTTTTTTTTCTGTCGCAAATTTTAAATAAGGCGAGATTTACCTTTTCTATAGTAAATTTTTCAAAAAATAATTTTTACTGTCGCAAATTTTAAATACGCCTAGGATTGCCATTTCTATTATAGATTTTTCAAAAAATAATTTTTTACTGTCGCAAATTTTAAATACGGCGAGTATGGCCTTTTCTATAGCAAATTTACAAAAAACTGTTTTTAATTGTCGCAAATTTTAAAACCGCCGAGGATTGCCTTTTCTATAGTAAATTTTTCAAAAAAAATTTTTTTTCTGTCGCAAATTTTAAATACGGCGAGATTGACCTTTTCTATAGTAAATTTTTCAAAAAATAATTTTTACTGGCGCAAATTTTAAATACGCCTTTTCTATAGTAAATTTTTCAACAAAATATTTTCTACAGTTGCAAATTTTAAATACTCCAAGGATTGGCTTTACTATAGACAAAAAATTATATTTTATTGTCGCAAGTTTTTAATACGCTGAGGATTGCCTTTTCTGTAGTAAATTTTTCAAAAAATTATTTTTTACTGTCGCATATTTTAAATACGGCGAGTATGGCTCTTTGTATAGTTAATTTTTCAAAAAATAATTTTTTACTGTCGCGAATTTTATATACGCCGAGGATTGTGTTTTCTATAGTAAATTTTTCAAAAAATTATTTTTTAATGTCGCAAATTTTAAATACGCCGAGGATTGCCTTTTCTATTGTAAATTTTTTCAAAAAATCATTTTTTTTTTTGTCGCAAATTTTTAATACGGCGAGGATTGCCTTTTCTATAATAAATTTCTCAAAAAATTATTTTTTACTGTTGCAAATTTTAAGTACACCGAGTACTGCTTTTCATAAAATAATTTTTACTGTCGCAAATTTTAAATACGGCGAGTATGGCTCTTTGTATAGTAAATTTTTCAAAAAATAATTTTTTACTGTCGCAAATTTTAAATACGCCGAGGATTGTCTTTTCTGTAGTAAATAATTCAAAAAATTATTTTTTAATGTCGCAAATTTTAAATACGCCGAGGATTGCCTTTTCTATTGTAAATTTTTCAAAAAATCATTTTTTTTGTCGCAAATTTTTAATACGGCGAGGATTGCCTTTTCTATAATAAATTTCTCAAAAAATTATTTTTTACTGTTGCAAATTTTGCTTTTCAATAGTAAATTTTTCAAAAAACAAATTTTACTATCGCAAATTTTAAATACGCCGAGGATTTCCTTTTCTATAGTAAATTTTTCAAAAAATTATTTTTTTATGTCGCAAATTTTAAATACGGCGAGTATGGCCTACAGTAAATTTTTCAAAAAATAATTTTTTACTGTCGCAAATTTTAAATAGGCCTAGGATTGCCTTTTATATTATAAATTTTTCAAAAAATCATTTTTTACTATCTCAAATTTTAAATACGCCGAGAATTGCCTTTTCTATAGTAAATTTTTCAAAAAATTATTTTTATTTTCGCAAATTTTAAATACGCCGAGTATTGCCTTTTCTATAGTAAATTTTTCAAAGAATTTTTTTTACTGTTGCAAATTTTAAATACGCCGAGGATTGCCTTTTCTATAGTAAATTTTTCAAAAAATTTGTTTTTACTGTCACATATTTTAAATACGGCGAGTATGGCTTTTCTATAGTAAATTTTTCAAAAACAATTTTTTTTCTGTCGCAAATTTTGAATACGCCGAGGATTGCATTTTCTATAGTAAATTTATCAAAAAATTATTTTTACTGTCGCAAATTTTAAATACGCTGCGGATAGCCTTTTCTAAAGTAAATTTTTAGAAAAATTATTTTTAAAGTTCGAAAATTTTAAATACGCCGACGATTGACTTTTCTATAGTAAAATTTTCTAAAAATTATTTTTTACTGTCGCAAATTTTAAATATTCCGAGGATTGCCTTTTCTATAATAAACTTTTCAACAAATTATTTTCTACCGTCGCATATTTTAATACGCCAGGGATTGCCTATTCTATAGTAAATTTTTCAAAAAATTATTGCAAATTTTAAATACGCCGATGATTGCCTTTTCTACAGCAAATTTTACAAAAAATTATTTTTAAATGTCGCAAATTATAAATACGCCGAGGATTGCATTTTCTATTGTAAATTTTTCAAAAAATTATATTTTTCTGTCGCAAATTTTATATACGGCGAGTATGGCCTTTTCTATAGTAAAATTTCAAAAAATTATTTTTACTGTCGCAAATTTTAAATACGCCGAGGATTGCCTTTTACTATAGTAAATTTTTTAAAAAATAATTGTTTACTGTCGCAAATTTTAAATACACCGAGTTTGGCCTTTCTATAGTAAATTTTTCAAAAAATAGTAATTTACTGTCGAAAATTTAAAATACGCCGGGGATTACCTTTTCTATAGTAAATTTTTCAACAAAGTATTTTCTACCGTCGCAAAATTTTAAATACGCCAGGGATTGCTTATTCTTTTGTAAATTTTTCAAAAAAATATTTTTGCTGTTTCAAATTTTAGATACGCCGAGGATTGCCTTTTCTATAGTAAATTTTTCAACAAAGTATTTTTTACTATCACAAATTTTAAATACGCCGAGGATTGCCTTTTATATAGTAAATATTTAAAAAAAAATTTTTTCTGTCGCAAATTTTAAATAAGGCGAGATTTACCTTTTCTATAGTAAATTTTTCAAAAAATAATTTTTACTGTCGCAAATTTTAAATACGGCGAGCATGGCCTTTTCTATAGCAAATTTTCAAAAAACTGTTTTTAATTGTCGCAAATTTTAAAACCGCCGAGGATTGCCTTTTCTATTGTAAATTTTTCAAAAAAAAATTTTTTTCTGTCGCAAATTTTAAATACGGCGAGATTGACCTTTTCTATAGTAATTTTTTCAAAAAATAATTTTTACTGTCGCAAGTTTTAAATACGCCTTTTCTATAGTAAATTTTTCAATAAAATATTTTGTACAGTTGCAAATTTTAAATACTCCAAGGATTGGCTTTTCTATAGACAATTTCTCAAAAAATTATATATTATTGTCGCAAGTTTTAAATACGCTGAGGATTGCCTTTTCTGTAGTAAATTTTTCAAAAAATTATTTTTTACTCTCGCATATTTTAAATACGGCGAGTATTGGTCTTTGTATAGTAAATTTTTCAAAAAATTATTTTTTACTGTCGCGAATTTTAAATACGCCGAGGATTGTCTTTTCTATAGTAAATTTTTCAAAAAATTATTTTTTAATGTCGCAAATTTTAAATACGCCGCGGATTGCCTTTTCTATTGTAAATTTTTCAAAAAATCATTTTTTTTTGTCGCAAATTTTTAATACGGCGAGGATTGCCTTTTCTATAATAAATTTCTCAAAAAATTATTTTTTACTGTTGCAAATTTTAAATACACCGAGTACTGCTTTTCATAAAATAATTTTTACTGTCGCAAATTTTAAATGCGGCGAGTATGGCTCTTTGTATAGTAATTTTTTCAAAAAATAATTTTTTACTGTCGCAAATTTTAAATACGCCGAGGATTGTCTTTTCTATAGTAAATATTTCAAAAAATTATTTTTTAATGTCGCAAATTTTAAATACGCCGAGGATTGCCTTTTCTATTGTAAATTTTTCAAAAAATCATTTTTTTTTGTCGCAAATTTTTAATACGGCGAGGATTGCCTTTTCTATAATAAATTTCTCAAAAAATTATTTTTTACTGTTGCAAATTTTAAATACACCGAGTACTGCTTTACAATAGTAAATTTTTAAAAAACAAATTTTACTATCGCAAATTTTAAATACGCCGAGGATTTCCTTTTCTATAGTAAATTTTTCAAAAAATTATTTTTTTATGTCGCAAATTTTAAATACGGCGAGTATGGCCTACAGTAAATTTTTCAAAAAATAATTTTTTACTGTCGCAAATTTTAAGTACGCCTAGGATTGCCTTTTATATTATAAATTTTTCAAAAAATCATTTTTTACTATCTCAAATTTTAAATACGCCGAGAATTGCCTTTTCTATAGTAAATTTTTCAAAAAATTATTTTTATTTTCGCAAATTTTAAATACGCCGAATATTGCCTTTTCTATAGTAAAATTTCAAAGAATTTTTTTTACTGTCGCAAATTTTAAATACGCCGAGGATTGTCTTTTCTGTAGTAAATTTTTCAAACAATAATTTTTTACTGTCGCAAATTTTAAATACGCCTAGGATTGCCTTTTCTATTATAAATTTTTCAAAAAATCATTTTTTACTGTCGCAAATTTTAAATACGCCGAGAATTGCCTTTTCTATAGTAAATTTTTCAAAAAATTATTTTTATTTTCGCAAATTTTAAATACGCCGAGTATTGCCTTTTCTATAGTAAATTTTTCAAAGAATTTTTTTTACTGTTGCAAATTTTAAATACGCCGAGGATTGCCTTTTCTATAGTAAATTTTTCAAAAAATTTGTTTTTACTGTCACATATTTTAAATACGGCGAGTATGGCTTTTCTATAGTAAATCTTTCAAAAACTAATTTTTTTCTGTCGCAAATTTTGAATAGGGCGTGTATAGCCTTTTCTATAGTAAATTTTTTACTGTCACAAATTTTAAATACGCCGAGGATTGCCTTTTCTATAGTAAATTTATCAAAAAATTATTTTTACTATCGCAAATTTTAAATACGCTGAGGATAGCCTTTTCTATAGTAAATTTTTCTAAAAATTATTTTTTTACTGTCGCAAATTTTAAATATTCCGAGTATTGCCTTTTCTATAATAAACTTTTCAACAAATTATTTTCTACCTTCTTATATTTTAAATACGCCAGGGATTACCTATTCTATAGTAAATTTTTCAATAAAATTATTTTTACTGTCGCAAATTTTAAATACGCCGATGATTGCCTTTTCTACAGTAAATTTTACAAAAAATTATTTTTAAATGTCGCAAATTTTAAATACGCCGAGGATTGCATTTTCTATTGTAATTTTTTCAAAAAATTATATTTTTTTGTCGCAAATTTTATATACGGCGAGTATGGCCTTTTTTATAGTAAATTTTTCAAAAAATAATTTTTTACTGTCACAAATTTTAAATACGCCGAGGATTGCCTTTTCTGCAGTAAATTTATCAAAAAATTATTTTTACTGTCGCAAATTTTAAATACGCTGAGGATAGCCTTTTCTAAAGTAAATTTTTAGAAAAATTATTTTTTAAGTTCGAAAATTTTAAATAAGCCGACGATTGACTTTTCTATAGTAAATTTTTCAAAAAATTTGTTTTTAGTGTCACATATTTTAAATACGGCGAGTATGGATCTTTCTATAGTAAATTTTTCAAAAACGAATTTTTTACTGTCGCAAATTTTGAATGGGGCGTGTATATCCTTTTCAATAGTAAATCTTTCAAAAAATAATTTTTTACTGTCACAAATTTTAAATACGCCAAAGATTGCCTTTTCTGTAGTAAATTTTTCAAAAAAATATTTTTTACCGTCACAAATTTAAAATACGCCGAGGATTGCCTTTTCTATAGTAAAGTTTTCAAAAAATTATTTTTACTTTCGCAAATTTTAAATACGCTGAGGATAGCCTTTTCTAAAGTAAATTTTTAGGAAAATTATTTTTTAAGTTCGAAAATTTTAAATACGCCGAGGATTGACTTTTTATAGTAAATTTTTCTAAAAATTATTTTTTACTGTCGCAAATTTTAAATATTCCGAGGATCGCCTTTTCTATAGTAAGCTTTTCAACAAATTATTTTGTACCGTCGCATATTTTAAATACGCCAGGGTTTGCCTTTTCTATAGTAAATTTTTCAAAAAATTATTTTTACTGTCGCAAATTTTAAATACGACGAGGATTGCCTTTTCTACAGTAAATTTTACAAAGAATTATTTTTAAATATCGCAAATTTTAAATACGCCGATGATTGCATTTTCTATTGTAAATTTCTCAAAAAATTATATTTTTCTGTCGCAAATTTTATATACGGCGAGTATGGCCTTTTCTATAGTAACATTTCAAAAAATTATTTTTACTGTCGCAAATTTTAAATACGCCGAGGATTGCCTTTTCTATAGTAAATTTTTTAAAAAATAATTTTTTACTGTCGCAAATTTTAAATACACCGAGTTTGGCCTTTCTATAGTAAATTTTTCAAAAAATAGTAATTTACTGTCGAAAATTTAAAATACGCCGGGGAATACCTTTTCTATAGTAAATTTTTCAACAAAGTATTTTCTACCGTCGCAAATTTTAAATACGCCAGGGATTGCTTTTTCTTTTGTAAATTTTTCAAAAAATTATTTTTGCTGTTTCAAATTTTAGATACGCCGAGGATTGCCTTTTCTATAGTAAATTTTTAAATTTTTTTTTTTCTGTCGCAAATTTTAAATAAGGCGAGATTTACCTTTTCTATAGTAAATTTTTCAAAAAATAATTTTTACTGTCGCAAATTTTAAATACGCCTAGGATTGCCTTTTCTATTATAGATTTTTCAACAAATAATTTTTTACTGTCGCAAATTTTAAATACGGCGAGTATGGCCTTTTCTATAGCAAATTTTCAAAAAACTGTTTTTAATTGTCGCAAATTTTAAAACCGCCGAGGATTGCCTTTTCTATAGTAAATTTTTCAAAAAATTATTTTTACTGTCGCAAATTTTAAATACGACGAGGATTGCCTTTTCTACAGTAAATTTTACAAAAAATTATTTTTAAATATCGCAAATTTTAAATACGCCGATGATTGCATTTTCTATTGTAAATTTCTCAAAAAATAATATTTTTCTGTCGCAAATTTTATATACGGCGAGTATGGCCTTTTCGATAGTAACATTTCAAAAAATTATTTTTACTGTCGCAAATTTTAAATACGCCTTTTCTATAGTAAATTTTTCAACAAAATATTTTCTACAGTTGCAAATTTTAAATACTCCAAGGATTGGCTTTTCTATAGACAATTTCTCAAAAAATTATGTTTTATTGTCGCAAGTTTTAAATACGATGAGGATTGCCTTTTCTGTAGTAAATTTTTCAAAAAATTATTTTTTACTGTCGCATATTTTAAATACGGCGAGTATGGCTCTTTGTATAGTAAATTTTTCAAAAAATTATTTTTTACTGTCGCAAATTTTAAATACGCCGAGGATTGTCTTTTCTATAGTAAATTTTTCAAAAAATTATTTTTTAATGTCGCAAATTTTAAATACACCGAGGATTGCCTTTTCTATTGTAAATTTTTCAAAAAATCATTTTCTTTTGTCGCAAATTTTTAATACGGGGAGGATTGCCTTTTCTATAATAAATTTCTCAAAAAATTATTTTTTACTGTTGCAAATTTTAAATACACCGAGTACTGCTTTTCAATAGTAAATTTTTAAAAAAATAATTTTTACTGTCGCAAATTTTAAATACGGCGAGTATGGCTCTTTGTATAGTAAATTTTTCAAAAAATAATTTTTTACTGTCGCCAATTTTAAATACGAAGAGGATTGTCTTTTCTATAGTAAATATTTCAAAAAATTATTTTTTAATGTCGCAAATTTTAAATACGCCGAGAATTGCCTTTTCTATAGTAAATTTTTCAAAAAATTATTTTTATTTTCGCAAATTTTAAATACGCCGAGGATTGCCTTTTCTATAGTAAATTTTTCAAAGAATTTTTTTTACTGTTGCAAATTTAAAATACGCCTGGGATTACCTTTTCTATAGTAAATTTTTCAACAAATTATTTTTATTGTCGCAAATTTTAAATACGCCGATGATTGCCATTTCTACAGTAAATTTTACAAAAGATTATTTTTAAATGTCGCAAATTTTAAATACGCCGAGGATTGCATTTTCTATTGTAAATTTTTCAAAAAATTATATTTTTCTGTCGCAAATTTTATATACGGCGAGTATGGCCTTTTCTATAGTAACATTTCAAAAAATTATTTTTATTGTCGCAAATTTTAAATACGCCGAAGATTGCCTTTTCTATAGTAAATTTTTTAAAAAATAATTTTTTACTGTCGAAAATTTAAAATACGCCGGGGATTACCTTTTCTATAGTAAATTTTTCAACAAAGTATTTTCTACCGTCGCAAAATTTTAAATACGCCAGGGATTGCTTTTTCTTTTGTAAATTTTTCAAAAAATTATTTTTGCTGTTTCCAATTTTAGATACGCCGAGGATTGTCTTTTCTATAGTAAATTTTTCAACAAAGTATTTTTTACTATCGCAAATTTAAATACGCCGAGGATTGCCTTTTCTATAGTAAATTTTTAAAAAATTTTTTTTTCTGTCGCAAATTTTAAATAAGGCGAGATTTACCTTTTCTATAGTAAATTTTTCAAAAAATAATTTTTACTGTCGCAAATTTTAAATACGCCTAGGATTGCCATTTCTATTATAGATTTTTCAAAAAATAATTTTTTACTGTCGCAAATTTTAAATACGGCGAGTATGGCCTTTTCTATAGCAAATTTACAAAAAACTGTTTTTAATTGTCGCAAATTTTAAAACCGCCGAGGATTGCCTTTTCTATAGTAAATTTTTCAAAAAAAATGTTTTTTCTGTCGCAAATTTTAAATACGGCGAGATTGACCTTTTCTATAGTAAATTTTTCAAAAAATAATTTTTACTGGCGCAAATTTTAAATACGCCTTTTCTATAGTAAATTTTTCAACAAAATATTTTCTACAGTTGCAAATTTTAAATACTCCAAGGATTGGCTTTACTATAGACAAAAAATTATATTTTATTGTCGCAAGTTTTTAATACGCTGAGGATTGCCTTTTCTGTAGTAAATTTTTCAAAAAATTATTTTTTACTGTCGCATATTTTAAATACGGCGAGTATGGCTCTTTGTATAGTAAATTTTTCAAAAAATAATTTTTTACTGTCGCGAATTTTATATACGCCGAGGATTGTGTTTTCTATAGTAAATTTTTCAAAAAATTATTTTTTAATGTCGCAAATTTTAAATACGCCGAGGATTGCCTTTTCTATTGTAAATTTTTTCAAAAAATCATTTTTTTTTTGTCGCAAATTTTTAATACGGCGAGGATTGCCTTTTCTATAATAAATTTCTCAAAAAATTATTTTTTACTGTTGCAAATTTTAAGTACACCGAGTACTGCTTTTCATAAAATAATTTTTACTGTCGCAAATTTTAAATACGGCGAGTATGGCTCTTTGTATAGTAAATTTTTCAAAAAATAATTTTTTACTGTCGCAAATTTTAAATACGCCGAGGATTGTCTTTTCTGTAGTAAATAATTCAAAAAATTATTTTTTAATGTCGCAAATTTTAAATACGCCGAGGATTGCCTTTTCTATAGTAAATTTTTCAAAAAATTTGTTTTTACTGTCACATATTTTAAATACGGCGAGTATGGCTTTTCTATAGTAAATTTTTCAAAAACAATTTTTTTTCTGTCGCAAATTTTGAATACGCCGAGGATTGCATTTTCTATAGTAAATTTATCAAAAAATTATTTTTACTGTCGCAAATTTTAAATACGCTGCGGATAGCCTTTTCTAAAGTAAATTTTTAGAAAAATTATTTTTAAAGTTCGAAAATTTTAAATACGCCGACGATTGACTTTTCTATAGTAAAATTTTCTAAAAATTATTTTTTACTGTCGCAAATTTTAAATATTCCGAGGATTGCCTTTTCTATAATAAACTTTTCAACAAATTATTTTCTACCGTCGCATATTTTAATACGCCAGGGATTGCCTATTCTATAGAAAATTTTTCAAAAAATTATTGCAAATTTTAAATACGCCGATGATTGCCTTTTCTACAGCAAATTTTACAAAAAATTATTTTTAAATGTCGCAAATTATAAATACGCCGAGGATTGCATTTTCTATTGTAAATTTTTCAAAAAATTATATTTTTCTGTCGCAAATTTTATATACGGCGAGTATGGCCTTTTCTATAGTAAAATTTCAAAAAATTATTTTTACTGTCGCAAATTTTAAATACGCCGAGGATTGCCTTTTACTATAGTAAATTTTTTAAAAAATAATTGTTTACTGTCGCAAATTTTAAATACACCGAGTTTGGCCTTTCTATAGTAAATTTTTCAAAAAATAGTAATTTACTGTCGAAAATTTAAAATACGCCGGGGATTACCTTTTCTATAGTAAATTTTTCAACAAAGTATTTTCTACCGTCGCAAAATTTTAAATACGCCAGGGATTGCTTATTCTTTTGTAAATTTTTCAAAAAAATATTTTTGCTGTTTCAAATTTTAGATACGCCGAGGATTGCCTTTTCTATAGTAAATTTTTCAACAAAGTATTTTTTACTATCACAAATTTTAAATACGCCGAGGATTGCCTTTTATATAGTAAATATTTAAAAAAAAATTTTTTCTGTCGCAAATTTTAAATAAGGCGAGATTTACCTTTTCTATAGTAAATTTTTCAAAAAATAATTTTTACTGTCGCAAATTTTAAATACGGCGAGCATGGCCTTTTCTATAGCAAATTTTCAAAAAACTGTTTTTAATTGTCGCAAATTTTAAAACCGCCGAGGATTGCCTTTTCTATTGTAAATTTTTCAAAAAAAAATTTTTTTCTGTCGCAAATTTTAAATACGGCGAGATTGACCTTTTCTATAGTAAATTTTTCAAAAAATAATTTTTACTGTCGCAAGTTTTAAATACGCCTTTTCTATAGTAAATTTTTCAATAAAATATTTTGTACAGTTGCAAATTTTAAATACTCCAAGGATTGGCTTTTCTATAGACAATTTCTCAAAAAATTATATTTTATTGTCGCAAGTTTTAAATACGCTGAGGATTGCCTTTTCTGTAGTAAATTTTTCAAAAAATTATTTTTTACTCTCGCATATTTTAAATACGGCGAGTATTGGTCTTTGTATAGTAAATTTTTCAAAAAATTATTTTTTACTGTCGCGAATTTTAAATACGCCGAGGATTGTCTTTTCTATAGTAAATTTTTCAAAAAATTATTTTTTAATGTCGCAAATTTTAAATACGCCGCGGATTGCCTTTTCTATTGTAAATTTTTCAAAAAATCATTTTTTTTTTTGTCGCAAATTTTTAATACGGCGAGGATTGCCTTTTCTATAATAAATTTCTCAAAAAATTATTTTTTACTGTTGCAAATTTTAAATACACCGAGTACTGCTTTTCATAAAATAATTTTTACTGTCGCAAATTTTAAATGCGGCGAGTATGGCTCTTTGTATAGTAATTTTTTCAAAAAATAATTTTTTACTGTCGCAAATTTTAAATACGCCGAGGATTGTCTTTTCTATAGTAAATATTTCAAAAAATTATTTTTTAATGTCGCAAATTTTAAATACGCCGAGGATTGCCTTTTCTATTGTAAATTTTTCAAAAAATCATTTTTTTTTGTCGCAAATTTTTAATACGGCGAGGATTGCCTTTTCTATAATAAATTTCTCAAAAAATTATTTTTTACTGTTGCAAATTTTAAATACACCGAGTACTGCTTTACAATAGTAAATTTTTAAAAAACAAATTTTACTATCGCAAATTTTAAATACGCCGAGGATTTCCTTTTCTATAGTAAATTTTTCAAAAAATTATTTTTTTATGTCGCAAATTTTAAATACGGCGAGTATGGCCTACAGTAAATTTTTCAAAAAATAATTTTTTACTGTCGCAAATTTTAAGTACGCCTAGGATTGCCTTTTATATTATAAATTTTTCAAAAAATCATTTTTTACTATCTCAAATTTTAAATACGCCGAGAATTGCCTTTTCTATAGTAAATTTTTCAAAAAATTATTTTTATTTTCGCAAATTTTAAATACGCCGAATATTGCCTTTTCTATAGTAAAATTTCAAAGAATTTTTTTTACTGTCGCAAATTTTAAATACGCCGAGGATTGTCTTTTCTGTAGTAAATTTTTCAAACAATAATTTTTTACTGTCGCAAATTTTAAATACGCCTAGGATTGCCTTTTCTGTTATAAATTTTTCAAAAAATCATTTTTTACTGTCGCAAATTTTAAATACGCCGAGAATTGCCTTTTCTATAGTAAATTTTTCAAAAAATTATTTTTGTTTTCGCAAATTTTAAATACGCCGAGTATTGCCTTTTCTATAGTAAATTTTTCAAAGAATTTTTTTTACTGTTGCAAATTTTAAATACGCCGAGGATTGCCTTTTCTATAGTAAATTTTTCAAAAAATTTGTTTTTACTGTCACATATTTTAAATACGGCGAGTATGGCTTTTCTATAGTAAATCTTTCAAAAACTAATTTTTTTCTGTCGCAAATTTTGAATAGGGCGTGTATAGCCTTTTCTATAGTAAATTTTTTACTGTCACAAATTTTAAATACGCCGAGGATTGCCTTTTCTATAGTAAATTTATCAAAAAATTATTTTTACTATCGCAAATTTTAAATACGCTGAGGATAGCCTTTTCTATAGTAAATTTTTCTAAAAATTATTTTTTTACTGTCGCAAATTTTAAATATTCCGAGTATTGCCTTTTCTATAATAAACTTTTCAACAAATTATTTTCTACCTTCTTATATTTTAAATACGCCAGGGATTACCTATTCTATAGTAAATTTTTCAATAAAATTATTTTTACTGTCGCAAATTTTAAATACGCCGATGATTGCCTTTTCTACAGTAAATTTTACAAAAAATTATTTTTAAATGTCGCAAATTTTAAATACGCCGAGGATTGCATTTTCTATTGTAATTTTTTCAAAAAATTATATTTTTTTGTCGCAAATTTTATATACGGCGAGTATGGCCTTTTTTATAGTAAATTTTTCAAAAAATAATTTTTTACTGTCACAAATTTTAAATACGCCGAGGATTGCCTTTTCTGCAGTAAATTTATCAAAAAATTATTTTTACTGTCGCAAATTTTAAATACGCTGAGGATAGCCTTTTCTAAAGTAAATTTTTAGAAAAATTATTTTTTAAGTTCGAAAATTTTAAATAAGCCGACGATTGACTTTTCTATAGTAAATTTTTCAAAAAATTTGTTTTTAGTGTCACATATTTTAAATACGGCGAGTATGGATCTTTCTATAGTAAATTTTTCAAAAACGAATTTTTTACTGTCGCAAATTTTGAATGGGGCGTGTATATCCTTTTCAATAGTAAATCTTTCAAAAAATAATTTTTTACTGTCACAAATTTTAAATACGCCAAAGATTGCCTTTTCTGTAGTAAATTTTTCAAAAAAATATTTTTTACCGTCACAAATTTAAAATACGCCGAGGATTGCCTTTTCTATAGTAAAGTTTTCAAAAAATTAATTTTACTTTCGCAAATTTTAAATACGCTGAGGATAGCCTTTTCTAAAGTAAATTTTTAGGAAAATTATTTTTTAAGTTCGAAAATTTTAAATACGCCGAGGATTGACTTTTTATAGTAAATTTTTCTAAAAATTATTTTTTACTGTCGCAAATTTTAAATATTCCGAGGATCGCCTTTTCTATAGTAAGCTTTTCAACAAATTATTTTGTACCGTCGCATATTTTAAATACGCCAGGGTTTGCCTTTTCTATAGTAAATTTTTCAAAAAATTATTTTTACTGTCGCAAATTTTAAATACGACGAGGATTGCCTTTTCTACAGTAAATTTTACAAAGAATTATTTTTAAATATCGCAAATTTTAAATACGCCGATGATTGCATTTTCTATTGTAAATTTCTCAAAAAATTATATTTTTCTGTCGCAAATTTTATATACGGCGAGTATGGCCTTTTCTATAGTAACATTTCAAAAAATTATTTTTACTGTCGCAAATTTTAAATACGCCGAGGATTGCCTTTTCTATAGTAAATTTTTTAAAAAATAATTTTTTGCTGTCGCAAATTTTAAATACACCGAGTTTGGCCTTTCTATAGTAAATTTTTCAAAAAATAGTAATTTACTGTCGAAAATTTAAAATACGCCGGGGAATACCTTTTCTATAGTAAATTTTTCAACAAAGTATTTTCTACCGTCGCAAATTTTAAATACGCCAGGGATTGCTTTTTCTTTTGTAAATTTTTCAAAAAATTATTTTTGCTGTTTCAAATTTTAGATACGCCGAGGATTGCCTTTTCTATAGTAAATTTTTAAATTTTTTTTTTTTCTGTCGCAAATTTTAAATAAGGCGAGATTTACCTTTTCTATAGTAAATTTTTCAAAAAATAATTTTTACTGTCGCAAATTTTAAATACGCCTAGGATTGCCTTTTCTATTATAGATTTTTCAACAAATAATTTTTTACTGTCGCAAATTTTAAATACGGCGAGTATGGCCTTTTCTATAGCAAATTTTCAAAAAACTGTTTTTAATTGTCGCAAATTTTAAAACCGCCGAGGATTGCCTTTTCTATAGTAAATTTTTCAAAAAATTATTTTTACTGTCGCAAATTTTAAATACGACGAGGATTGCCTTTTCTACAGTAAATTTTACAAAAAATTATTTTTAAATATCGCAAATTTTAAATACGCCGATGATTGCATTTTCTATTGTAAATTTGTCAAAAAATAATATTTTTCTGTCGCAAATTTTATATACGGCGAGTATGGCCTTTTCGATAGTAACATTTCAAAAAATTATTTTTACTGTCGCAAATTTTAAATACGCCTTTTCTATAGTAAATTTTTCAACAAAATATTTTCTACAGTTGCAAATTTTAAATACTCCAAGGATTGGCTTTTCTATAGACAATTTCTCAAAAAATTATATTTTATTGTCGCAAGTTTTAAATACGATGAGGATTGCCTTTTCTGTAGTAAATTTTTCAAAAAATTATTTTTTACTGTCGCATATTTTAAATACGGCGAGTATGGCTCTTTGTATAGTAAATTTTTCAAAAAATTATTTTTTACTGTCGCAAATTTTAAATACGCCGAGGATTGTCTTTTCTATAGTAAATTTTTCAAAAAATTATTTTTTAATGTCGCAAATTTTAAATACACCGAGGATTGCCTTTTCTATTGTAAATTTTTCAAAAAATCATTTTCTTTTGTCGCAAATTTTTAATACGGGGAGGATTGCCTTTTCTATAATAAATTTCTCAAAAAATTATTTTTTACTGTTGCAAATTTTAAATACACCGAGTACTGCTTTTCAATAGTAAATTTTTAAAAAAATAATTTTTACTGTCGCAAATTTTAAATACGGCGAGTATGGCTCTTTGTATAGTAAATTTTTCAAAAAATAATTTTTTACTGTCGCCAATTTTAAATACGAAGAGGATTGTCTTTTCTATAGTAAATATTTCAAAAAATTATTTTTTAATGTCGCAAATTTTAAATACGCCGAGAATTGCCTTTTCTATAGTAAATTTTTCAAAAAATTATTTTTATTTTCGCAAATTTTAAATACGCCGAGGATTGCCTTTTCTATAGTAAATTTTTCAAAGAATTTTTTTTACTGTTGCAAATTTAAAATACGCCTGGGATTACCTTTTCTATAGTAAATTTTTCAACAAATTATTTTCTACCGTCGCAAATTTTAAATACGCCAGGGATTGCTTTTTCTTTTGTAAATTTTTCAAAAAATTATTTTTACTGTTTCAAATTTTAAATAGGCCGAGGATTGCCTTTTCTATAGTAAATTTTTCAAAAAATTATTTTTTACTGTCGCAAATTTTAAATACGCCGAGGATTGCCTTTTCTATAGTAAATTTTTCAATTTTTTTTTTTGTCGCAAATTTTAAATACGGCTAGAGTGACCTTTTCTATAGTAAATTTTTCAAAATTTTTTTTTTCTGTCGCAAATTTGAAATACGCCGAACATTGCCTTTTCTATTGTAAATTTTTCAAAAAATCATTTTCTTTTGTCGCAAATTTTTAATACGGCGAGGAATGCCTTTTCTATAATAAATTTCTCAAAAAATTATTTTTTACTGTTGCAAATTTTAAATACACCGAGTACTGCTTTTCAATAGTAAATTTTTCAAAAAATAATTTTTACTGTCTCAAATTTTAAATACGGCGAGTATGGCTCTTTGTATAGTAAATTTTTCAAAAAATAATTTTTTACTGTCGCAAATTTTAAATACGCCGAGGATTGTTTTTTCTATAGTAAATATTTCAAAAAATTATTTTTTAATGTCGCAAATTTTAAATACGCCGAGGATTGCCTTTTCTATTGTAAATTTTTCAAAAAATCATTTTTTTTTTTGTCGCAAATATTTAATACGGCGAAGATTGCCTTTTCTACAATAAATTTCTCAAAAAACTATTTTTTACTGTTGCAAATTTTAAATACACCTAGAACTGCTTTTCAATAGTAAATTTTTCAAAAAATTAATTTTACTATCGCAAATTTTAACTACGCCGAGGATTTCCTTTTCTATAGTAAATTTTTCAACAAATTATTTTCTACCGTCGCAAATTTTAAATACGCCAGGGATTGCTTTTTCTTTTGTAAATTTTTCAAAAAATTATTTTTACTGTTTCAAATTTTAAATACGCCAAGGATTGCCTTTTATATAGTAAATTTTTCAAAAAATTATTTTTTACTGTCGCAAATTTTAAATACGCCGAGGATTGCCTTTTCTATAGTAAATTTTTCAATTTTTTTTTCTGTCGCAAATTTTAAATACGGCTAGAGTGACATTTTCTATAGTAAATTTTTCAAAATTTTTTTTTTTCTGTCGCAAATTTGAAATACGCCGAACATTGCCTTTTCTATTGTAAATTTTTCAAAAAATCATTTTCTTTTGTCGCAAATTTTTAATACGGCGAGGAATGCCTTTTCTATAATAAATTTCTCAAAAAATTATTTTTTACTGTTGCAAATTTTAAATACGGCGAGTATGGCTCTTTGTATAGTAAATTTTTCAAAAAATTATTTTTTACTGTCGCAAATTTTAAATACGCCGAGGATTGTCTTTTCTATAGTAAATTTTTCAAAAAATTATTTTTTAATGTCGCAAATTTTAAATACACCGAGGATTGCCTTTTCAATAGTAAATTTTTAAAAAAATAATTTTTACTGTCGCAAATTTAAAATACGGCGAGTATGGCTCTTTGTATAGTAAATTTTTCAAAAAATAATTTTTTACTGTCGCCAATTTTAAATACGAAGAGGATTGTCTTTTCTATAGTAAATATTTCAAAAAATAATTTTTTAATGTCGCAAATTTTAAATACGCCGAGAATTGCCTTTTCTATAGTAAATTTTTCAAAAAATTATTTTTATTTTCGCAAATTTTAAATACGCCGAGGATTGCCTTTTCTATAGTAAATTTTTCAAAGAATTTTTTTTACTGTTGCAAATTTAAAATACGCCTGGGATTACCTTTTCTATAGTAAATTTTTCAACAAATTATTTTCTACCGTCGCAAATTTTAAATACGCCAGGGATTGCTTTTTCTTTTGTAAATTTTTCAAAAAATTATTTTTACTGTTTCAAATTTTAAATACGCCGAGGATTGCCTTTTCTATAGTAAATTCTTCAAAAAATTATTTTTTACTGTTGCAAATTTTAAATACGCCGAGGATTGCCTTTTCTATAGTAAATTTTTCAATTTTTTTTTCTGTCGCAAATTTTAAATACGGCTAGAGTGACCTTTTCTATAGTAAATTTTTCAAAATTTTTTTTTTTCTGTCGCAAATTTGAAATAGGCCGAACATTGCCTTTTCTATTGTAAATTTTTCAAAAAATCATTTTCTTTTGTCGCAAATTTTTAATACGGCGAGGAATGCCTTTTCTATAATAAATTTCTCAAAAAATTATTTTTTACTGTTGCAAATTTTAAATACACCGAGTACTGCTTTTCAATAGTAAATTTTTCAAAAAATAATTTTTACTGTCTCAAATTTTAAACACGGCGAGTATGGCTCTTTGTATAGTAAATTTTTCAAAAAATTATTTTTTACTGTCGCAAATTTTAAATACGCCGCGGATTGTTTTTTCTATAGTAAATATTTCAAAAAATTATTTTTTAATGTCGCAAATTTTAAATACGCCGAGGATTGCCTTTTCTATTGTAAATTTTTCAAAAAATCATTTTTTTTTTGTCGCAAATTTTTAATACGGCGAAGATTGCCTTTTCTACAATAAATTTCTCAAAAAACTATTTTTTACTGTTGCAAATTTTAAATACACCTAGAACTGCTTTTCAATAGTAAATTTTTCAAAAAATTAATTTTACTATCGCAAATTTTAACTACGCCGAGTATTTCCTTTTCTATAGTAAATTTTTCAACAAATTATTTTCTACCGTCGCAAATTTTAAATACGCCAGGGATTGCTTTTTCTTTTGTAAATTTTTCAAAAAATTATTTTTACTGTTTCAAATTTTAAATACGCCAAGGATTGCCTTTTATATAGTAAATTTTTCAAAAAATTATTTTTTACTGTCGCAAATTTTAAATACGCCGAGGATTGCCTTTTCTATAGTAAATTTTTCAATTTTTTTTTCTGTCGCAAATTTTAAATACGGCTAGAGTGACCTTTTCTATAGTAAATTTTTCAAAATTTTTTTTTTCTGTCGCAAATTTGAAATACGCCGAACATTGCCTTTTCTATTGTAAATTTTTCAAAAAATCATTTTCTTTTGTCGCAAATTTTTAATACGGCGAGGAATGCCTTTTCTATAATAAATTTCTCAAAAAATTATTTTTTACTGTTGCAAATTTTAAATACACCGAGTACTGCTTTTCAATAGTAAATTTTTCAAAAAATAATTTTTACTGTCTCAAATTTTAAATACGGCGAGTATGGCTCTTTGCATAGTAAATTTTTCAAAAAATAATTTTTTACTGTCGCAAATTTTAAATACGCCGAGGATTGTTTTTTCTATAGTAAATATTTCAAAAAATTATTTTTTAATGTCGCAAATTTTAAATACGCCGAGGATTGCCTTTTCTATTGTAAATTTTTCAAAAAATCATTTTTTTTTTGTCGCAAATTTTTAATACGGCGAAGATTGCCTTTTCTACAATAAATTTCTCAAAAAACTATTTTTTACTGTTGCAAATTTTAAATACACCTAGAACTGCTTTTCAATAGTAAATTTTTCAAAAAATTAATTTTACTATCGCAAATTTTAACTACGCCGAGGATTTCCTTTTCTATAGTAAATTTTTCAACAAATTATTTTCTACCGTCGCAAATTTTAAATACGCCAGGGATTGCTTTTTCTTTTGTAAATTTTTCAAAAAATTATTTTTACTGTTTCAAATTTTAAATACGCCAAGGATTGCCTTTTATATAGTAAATTTTTCAAAAAATTATTTTTTACTGTCGCAAATTTTAAATACGCCGAGGATTGCCTTTTCTATAGTAAATTTTTCAATTTTTTTTTCTGTCGCAAATTTTAAATACGGCTAGAGTGACCTTTTCTATAGTAAATTTTTCAAAATTTTTTTTTTTCTGTCGCAAATTTGAAATACGCCGAACATTGCCTTTTCTATTGTAAATTTTTCAAAAAATCATTTTCTTTTGTCGCAAATTTTTAATACGGCGAGGAATGCCTTTTCTATAATAAATTTCTCAAAAAATTATTTTTTACTGTTGCAAATTTTAAATACGGCGAGTATGGCTCTTTGTATAGTAAATTTTTCAAAAAATTATTTTTTACTGTCGCAAATTTTAAATACGCCGAGGATTGTCTTTTCTATAGTAAATTTTTCAAAAAATTATTTTTTAATGTCGCAAATTTTAAATACACCGAGGATTGCCTTTTCAATAGTAAATTTTTAAAAAAATAATTTTTACTGTCGCAAATTTAAAATACGGCGAGTATGGCTCTTTGTATAGTAAATTTTTCAAAAAATAATTTTTTACTGTCGCCAATTTTAAATACGAAGAGGATTGTCTTTTCTATAGTAAATATTTCAAAAAATAATTTTTTAATGTCGCAAATTTTAAATACGCCGAGAATTGCCTTTTCTATAGTAAATTTTTCAAAAAATTATTTTTATTTTCGCAAATTTTAAATACGCCGAGGATTGCCTTTTCTATAGTAAATTTTTCAAAGAATTTTTTTTACTGTTGCAAATTTAAAATACGCCTGGGATTACCTTTTCTATAGTAAATTTTTCAACAAATTATTTTCTACCGTCGCAAATTTTAAATACGCCAGGGATTGCTTTTTCTTTTGTAAATTTTTCAAAAAATTATTTTTACTGTTTCAAATTTTAAATACGCCGAGGATTGCCTTTTCTATAGTAAATTCTTCAAAAAATTATTTTTTACTGTCGCAAATTTTAAATACGCCGAGGATTGCCTTTTCTATAGTAAATTTTTCAATTTTTTTTTCTGTCGCAAATTTTAAATACGGCTAGAGTGACCTTTTCTATAGTAAATTTTTCAAAATTTTTTTTTTTCTGTCGCAAATTTGAAATAGGCCGAACATTGCCTTTTCTATTGTAAATTTTTCAAAAAATCATTTTCTTTTGTCGCAAATTTTTAATACGGCGAGGAATGCCTTTTCTATAATAAATTTCTCAAAAAATTATTTTTTACTGTTGCAAATTTTAAATACACCGAGTACTGCTTTTCAATAGTAAATTTTTCAAAAAATAATTTTTACTGTCTCAAATTTTAAACACGGCGAGTATGGCTCTTTGTATAGTAAATTTTTCAAAAAATTATTTTTTACTGTCGCAAATTTTAAATACGCCGCGGATTGTTTTTTCTATAGTAAATATTTCAAAAAATTATTTTTTAATGTCGCAAATTTTAAATACGCCGAGGATTGCCTTTTCTATTGTAAATTTTTCAAAAAATCATTTTTTTTTTGTCGCAAATTTTTAATACGGCGAAGATTGCCTTTTCTACAATAAATTTCTCAAAAAACTATTTTTTACTGTTGCAAATTTTAAATACACCTAGAACTGCTTTTCAATAGTAAATTTTTCAAAAAATTAATTTTACTATCGCAAATTTTAACTACGCCGAGTATTTCCTTTTCTATAGTAAATTTTTCAACAAATTATTTTCTACCGTCGCAAATTTTAAATACGCCAGGGATTGCTTTTTCTTTTGTAAATTTTTCAAAAAATTATTTTTACTGTTTCAAATTTTAAATACGCCAAGGATTGCCTTTTATATAGTAAATTTTTCAAAAAATTATTTTTTACTGTCGCAAATTTTAAATACGCCGAGGATTGCCTTTTCTATAGTAAATTTTTCAATTTTTTTTTCTGTCGCAAATTTTAAATACGGCTAGAGTGACCTTTTCTATAGTAAATTTTTCAAAATTTTTTTTTTCTGTCGCAAATTTGAAATACGCCTAACATTGCCTTTTCTATTGTAAATTTTTCAAAAAATCATTTTCTTTTGTCGCAAATTTTTAATACGGCGAGGAATGAATTTTCTATAATAAATTTCTCAAAAAATTATTTTTTACTGTTGCAAATTTTAAATACACCGAGTACTGCTTTTCAATAGTAAATTTTTCAAAAAATAATTTTTACTGTCTCAAATTTTAAATACGGCGAGTATGGCTCTTTGCATAGTAAATTTTTCAAAAAATAATTTTTTACTGTCGCAAATTTTAAATACGCCGAGGATTGTTTTTTCTATAGTAAATATTTCAAAAAATTATTTTTTAATGTCGCAAATTTTAAATACGCCGAGGATTGCCTTTTCTACAGTAAATTTTTCAAAAAAAAATTTTAACTGTCGCAAATTTTAAATACGCCTAGGATTGCCTTTTCTATTATAAATTTTTCAAAAAATCATTTTTTACTGTCGCAAATTTTAAATACGCCGAGAATTGCCTTTTCTATAGTAAATTTTTCAAAAAATTATTTTTATTTTCGCAAATTTCAAATACGCCGAGTATTGCCTTTTCTATAGTAAATTTTTCAAAGAATTTTTTTTACTGTTTCAAATTTTAAATACGCCGAGGATTGCCTTTTCTATAGTAAATTTTTCAAAAAATTTGTTTTTACTGTCACATATTTTAAATACGGCGAGTATGGCATTTCTATAGTAAATTTTTCAAAAACTAATTTTTTTCTGTCGCAAATTTTGTATAGGGCGTGTATAGCCTTTTCTATAGTAAATTTTTCAAAAAATTATTTTTTACTGTCACAAATTTTAAATACGCCGAGGATTGCCTTTTCTATAGTAAATTTATCGAAAAATTATTTTTATTGTCGCAAATTTTAAATACGCTGAGGATAGCCTTTTCTAAAGTAAATTTTTAGAAAAATTATTTTTTAAGTTCGAAAATTTTAAATACGCCGAAGATTGACTTTTCTATAGTAAATTTTTCTAAAAATTATTTTTTACTGTCGCAAATTTTAAATATTCCGAGGATTGCCTTTTCTATAATAAACTTTTCAACAAATTATTTTCTACCGTCGCATATTTTAAATACGCCAGGGATTGCCTTTTCTATAGTAAATTTTTCAAAAAATTATTTTTACTGTCGCAAATTTTAAATACGCCGATGATTGCCTTTTCTACAGTAAATTTTACAAAAAACTGTTTTTAAATGTCGCAAATTTTAAATACGCCGAGGATTGCATTTTCTATTGTAAATTTTTCAAAAAATTATATTTTTCTGTCGCTAATTTTATATACGGCGAGTATGGCCTTTCTTATAGTAAATTTTTCAAAAAATAATTTTTTACTGTCACAAATTTTAAATACGCCGACGATTGCCTTTTCTATAGTAAATTTATCAAAAAATTATTTCTACTGTCGCAAATTTTAAATACGCTGAGGATAGCCTTTTCTAAAGTAAATTTTTAGAAAAATTATTTTTTAAGTTCGAAAATTTTAAATACGCTGACGATTGACTTTTCTATAGTAAATTTTTCTAAAAATTATTTTTTACTGTCGCAAATTTTAAATATTCCGAGGATTGCCTTTTCTATAATAAACTTTTCAACAAATTATTTTCTACCGTCGCATATTTTAAATACGTCAGGGATTGCCTTTTCTATAGTAAATTTTTCAAAAAATTATTTTTTTATGTCGCAAATTTTAAATACGGCGAGTATGGCCTTTTCTACAGTAAATTTTTCAAAAAATAATTTTTTACTGTCGCAAATTTTAAATACGCCGAGGATTGCCTTTTCTATAGTAAATTTTTTAAAAAATAATTTTTTACTGTCGCAAATTTTAAATACACAGAGTTTGGCCTTTCTATAGTATATTTTTCAAAAAATTATAATTTACTGTCGAAAATTTAAAATACGCCTGGGATTACCTTTTCTATAGTAAATTTTTCAAGAAATTATTTTCTACCGTCGCAAATTTTAAATACGCCAGGGATTGCTTTTTCTTTTGTAAATTTTTCAAAAAATTATTTTTACTGTTTCAAATTTTAAATACGCCGAGGATTGCCTTTTCTATAGTAAATTTTTCAACAAATTATTTTTTACTATCGCAAATTTTAAATACGCCGAGGATTGCCTTTTATATAGTAAATTTTTCAAAAAATTATTTTTTACTGTCGCAAATTTTAAATACGCCGAGGATTGCCTTTTCTATAGTAAATTTTTCAAAATTTTTTTTTTTTTCTGTCGCAAATTTTAAATACGGCTAGAGTGACCTTTTCTATAGTAAATTTTTCAAAATTTTTTTTTTTCTGTCGCAAATTTTAAATACGGCGAGAGTGACCTTTTCGATAGTAAATTTTTCAAAAAATAATTTTTACTGTCGCAAATTTTAAATACGCCTATATTTGCCTTTTCTATAGTAAATTTTTCAACAAAATATTTTCTACAGTTGCAAATTTTAAATCCTCTTTTCTAGAGAAAATTTCTCAAAAAATTATATTTTATTGTCGCAAGTTTTACATACGCTGAGGATTACCTTTTCTGTAGTAAATTTATCAAAAAATTATTTTATACTGTCGCAAATTTTAAATACGGCGAGTATGGCCTTTTCTATAGTAAATTTTTCAAAAAATAATTTTTTACTGTCGCAAATTTTAAATACGCCTAGGATTGCCTTTTCTATTATAAATTTTTCAAAAAATCATTTTTTACCGTCGCAAATTTTAAATACGCCGAGAATTGCCTTTTCTATAGTAAATTTTTCAACAAATTATTTTTATTTTCGCAAATTTTAAATACGCCGAGGATTGCCTTTTCTATAGTAAATTTTTCCAAAAATTTGTTTTTGGTGTCACATATTTTAAATACGGCGAGTATGGCTCTTTCTATAGTAAATTTTTCAAAAACTAATTTTTTACTGTCGTAAATTTTGAATGGGGCGTGTATAGCCTTTTCTATAGTAAATCTTTCAAAAAATAATTTTTTACTGTCACAAATTTTAAATACGCCAAAGTTTGCCTTTTCTATAGTAAATTTTTCAAAAAATTATTTTTTACCGTCACAAATTTAAAATACGCCGAGGATTGCCTTTTCTATAGTAAATTTTTCAAAAAATTATTTTTACTTTCGCAAATTTTAAATACGCTGAGGATAGCCTTTTCTAAAGTAAATTTTTAGGAAAATTATTTTTTAAGTTCGAAAATTTTAAATACGCCGAGGATTGACTTTTCTATAGTAAATTTTTCTAAAAATTATTTTTTACTGTCGCAAATTTTAAATATTCCGAGGATTGCCTTTTCTATAGTAAACTTTTCAACAAATTATTTTGTACCGTCGCATATTTTAAATACGCCAGGGTTTGCCTTTTCTACAGTAAATTTTTTAAAAAATTATTTTTACTGTCGCAAATTTTAAATACGACGAGGATTGCCTTTACTATTGTAAATTTTACAAAAAATTATTTTTAAATATCGCAAATTTTAAATACGCCGATGATTGCATTTTCTATTGTAAATTTTTCACAAAATTATATTTTTCTGTCGCAAATTTTATATACGGCGAGTATGGAATTTTCTATAGTAACTTTTCAAAAAATTATTTTTACTGTCGCAAAATTTGAAATACGCCGAGGATTGCCTTTTCTATTGTAAATTTTTCAAAAAATCATTTTTTTTTGTCGCAAATTTTTAATACGGCGAGGATTGCCTTTTCTATAATAAATTTCTCTAAAAATTATTTTTTACTGTTGCAAATTTTAAATACACCGAGTACTGCTTTTCAATAGTAAATTTTTCAAAAAACAAATTTTACTATCGCAAATTTTAAATACGCCGAGGATTTCCTTTTCTATAGTAAATTTTTCAAAAAATTATTTTTTTATGTCGCAAATTTTAAATACGCCGAGTATGGCCTTTTCTACAGTAAATTTTTAAAAAAATAATTTTTTACTGTCGCAAATTTTAAATACGCCTAGGATTGCCTTTTATATTATAAATTTTTCAAAAAATCATTTTTTACTGTCTCAACTTTTAAATACGCCGAGAATTGCCTTTTCTATAGTAAATTTTTCAAAAAATTATTTTTATTTTCGCAAATTTTAAATACGCCGAATACTGCCTTTTCTATAGTAAATTTTTCAAAGAATTTTTTTTACTGTCGCAAATTTTAAATACGCCGAGTATTGTCTTTTCTGTAGTAAATTTTTCAAAAAATAATTTTTTACTGTTGCAAATTTTAAATACGCCTCGGATTGCCTTTTCTATTATAAATTTTTCAAAAAATCATTTTTTACGGTCGCAAATTTTAAATACGCCGATAATTGCCTTTTCTATAGTAAATTTTTCAAAAAATTATTTTTATTTTCGCAAATTTTAAATACGCCGAGTGTAGCCTTTTCTATAGTAAATTTTTCAAAGAATTTTTTTTACTGTTGCAAATTTTAAATACGCCGAGGATTGCCTTTTCTATAATAAACTTTTCAACAAATTATTTTCTACCGTCGCATATTTTAAATACGCCAGGGATTGCCTTTTCTATAGTAAATTTTTCAAAAAATTATTTTTTTATGTCGCAAATTTTAAATACGGCGAGTATGGCCTTTTCTACAGTAAATTTTTCAAAAAATAATTTTTTACTGTCGCAAATTTTAAATACGCCGAGGATTGCCTTTTCTATAGTAAATATTTTAAAAAATAACTTTTTACTGTCGGAAATTTTAAATACACCGAGTTTGGCCTTTCTATAGTAAATTTTTCAAAAAATTATAATTTACTGTCGAAAATTTAAAATACCCCTGTGATTACCTTTTCTATAGTAAATGTTTCAACAAATTATTTTCTACCGTCGCGAATTTTAAATACGCCAGGAATTGCTTTTTCTTTTGTAAATTTTTCAAAAAATTATTTTTACTGTTTCAAATTTTAAATACGCCGAGGATTGCCTTTTCTATAGTAAATTTTTCAAAAAATTATTTTTTACTGTCGCAAATTTTAAATACGCCTTGGATTGCCTTTTCTATAGTAAATTTTTCAAAATTTTTTTTTTCTGTCGCAAATTTTAAATACGGCTAGAGTGACCTTTTCTATAGTAAATTTTTCAAAATTTTTTTTTTTCTGTCGCAAATTTTAAATACGGCGAGAGTGACCTTTTCGATAGTAAATTTTTCAAAAAATAATTTTTACTGTCGCAAATTTTAAATACGCCTATAATTGCCTTTTCTATAGTAAATTTTTCAACAAAATATTTTCTACAGTTGCAAATTTTAAATACTCCAAGGATTGACTTTTCTATAGAAAATTTCTCAAAAAACTATATTATATTGTCGCAAGTTTTAAATACGCTGAGGATTACCTTTTCTGTAGTAAATTTTTCAAAAAATTATTTTATACTGTCGCAAATTTTAAATACGGCGAGTATGGCCTTTTCTATAGTAAATTTTTCAAAAAATAATTTGTTACTGTCGCAAATTTTAAATACGCCTAGGATTGCCTTTTCTATTATAAATTTTTCAAAAAATCGTTTTTTACCGTCGCAAATTTTAAATACGCCGAGAATTGCCTTTTCTATAGTAAATTTTTCAAAAAATTATTTTTATTTTCGCAAATTTTAAATACGCCGAGGATAGCCTTTTCTATAGTAAATTTTTCAAAAAATTTGTTTTTAGTGTCACATATTTTAAATACGGCGAGTATGGCTCTTTCTATATTAAATTTTTCAAAAACTAATTTTTTACTGTCGTAAATTTTGAATGGGGCGTGTATAGCCTTTTCTATAGTAAATCTGTCAAAAAATAATTTTTTACTGTCACAAATTTTAAATACGCCAAAGATTGCCTTTTCTATAGTAAATTTTTCAAAAAATTATTTTTTACCGTCACAAATTTAAAATACGCCGAAGATTGCCTTTTCTATAGTAAATTTTTCAAAAAATTATTTTTACTTTCGCAAATTTTAAATACGCTGAGGATAACCTTTTCTAAAGTAAATTTTTAGGAAAATTATTTTTTAAGTTCGAAAATTTTAAATACGCCGAGGATTGACTTTTCTATAGTAAATTTTTCTAAAAATTATTTTTTACTGTCGCAAATTTTAAATATTCCGAGGATTGCCTTTTCTATAGTAAACTGTTCAACATATTATTTTGTACCGTCGCATATTTTAAATACGCCAGGGTTTGCCTTTTCTATAGTAAATTTTTCAAAAAATTATTTTTACTGTCGCAAATTTTAAATACGACGAGGATTGCCTTTACTACTGTAAATTTTACAAAAAATTATTTTTAAATATCGCAAATTTTAAATACGCCGATGATTGCATTTTATATTGTAAATTTTTCACAAAATTATAATTTTCTGTCGCAAATTTTATATACGGCGAGTATGGCCTTTTCTATAGTAACTTTTCAAAAAATTATTTTTACTGTCGCAAATTTGAAATACGCCGAACATTGCCTTTTCTATTGTAAATTTGTCAAAAAATCATTTTCTTTTGTCGCAAATTTTTAATACGGCGAGGAATGCCTTTTCTATAATAAATTTCTCAAAAAATTTTCTTTTACTGTTGCAAATTTTAAATACACCGAGTACTGCTTTTCAATAGTAAATTTTTCAAAAAATAATTTTTACTGTCGCAAATTTTAAATACGGCGAGTATGGCTCTTTGTATAGTAAATTTTTCAAAAAATAATTTTTTACTTTCGCAAATTTTAAATACGCCGAGGAGTGTCTTTTCTATAGTAAATATTTCAAAAAATTATTTTTTAATGTCGCAAATTTTAAATACGCCGAGGATTGCCTTTTCTACTGTAAATTTTTCAAAAAATCATTTTTTTTTGTCGCAAATTTTTAATACGGCGAAGACTGCCTTTTCTACAATAAATTTCTCAAAAAACTATTTTTTACTGTTGCAAATTTTAAATACACCTAGTACTGCTTTTCAATAGTAAATTTTTCAAAAAACTAATTTTACTATCGCAAATTTTAACTACGCCGAGGATTTCCTTTTCTATAGTAAATTTTTCAAAAAATTATTTTTTTATGTCGCAAATTTTAAATACGGCGAGTATGGCCTTTTCTACAGTAAATTTTTCAAAAAATAATTTTTTACTGTCGCAAATTTTAAATACGCCTAGGATTGCCTTTTATATTATAAATTTTTCAAAAAATCATTTTTTACGATCTCAAATTTTAAATACGCGGAGAATTGCCTTTTCTATAGTAAATTTTTCAAAAAATTATTTTTATTTTCGCAAATTTTAAATACGCCGAACATTGCCTTTTCTATAGTAAATTTTTCAAAGAATTTTTTTTACTGTCGCAAATTTTAAATACGCCGAGGATTGTCTTTTCTGCAGTAAATTTTTCAAAAAATAATTTTTTACTGTCGCAAATTTTAAATACGCCTAGGATTGCCTTTTCTATTATAAATTTTTCAAAAAATCATTTTTTACTGTCGCAAATTTTAAATACGCCGAGAATTGCCTTTTCTATAGTAAATTTTTCAAAAAATTATTTTTATTATCGCAAATTTTAAATACGCCGAGTATTGCCTTTTCTATAGTAAATTTTTCAAAGAATTTTTTTTACTGTTTCAAATTTTAAATACGCCGAGGATTGCCTTTTCTATAGTAAATTTTTCAAAAAATTTGTTTTTACTGTCACATATTTTAAATACGGCGAGTATGGCTTTTCTATAGTAAATTTTTCAAAAACTAATTTTTTTTTCTGTCGCAAATTTTGAATAGGGCGTGTATAGCCTTTTCTATAGTAAATTTTTCAAAAAATTATTTTTTACTGTCACAAATTTTAAATACGCCGAGGATCGCCTTTTCTATAGTAAATTTATCAAAAAATTATTTTTCCTGTCGCAAATTTTAAATACGCTGAGGATAGCCTTTTCTAAAGTAAATTTTTAGAAAAATTATTTTTTAAGTTCGAAAATTTTAAATACGCCGACGATTGACTTTTCTATAGTAAATTTTTCTAAAAATTATTTTTTACTGTCACAAATTTTAAATATTCCGAGGATTGCCTTTTCTATAATAAACTTTTCAACAAATTATTTTCTACCGTCGCATATTTTAAATACGCCGGGGATTGCCTTTTCTATAGTAAATTTTTCAAAAAATTATTTTTACTGTCGCAAATTTTAAATACGCCGATGATTGCCTTTTCTACAGTAAATTTTACAAAAAACTGTTTTTAAATGTCGCAAATTTTAAATACGCCGAGGATTGCATTTTCTATTGTAAATTTTTCAAAAAATTATATTTTTCTGTCGCAAATTTTATATACGGCGAGTATGGCCTTTTTTATAGTAAATTTTTCAAAAAATAATTTTTTACTGTCACAAATTTTAAATACGCCGAACATTGCCTTTTCTATTGTAAATTTGTCAAAAAATCATTTTCTTTTGTCGCAAATTTTTAATACGGCGAGGAATGCCTTTTCTATAATAAATTTCTCAAAAAATTTTCTTTTACTGTTGCAAATTTTAAATACACCGAGTACTGCTTTTCAATAGTAAATTTTTCAAAAAATAATTTTTACTGTCGCAAATTTTAAATACGGCGAGTATGGCTCTTTGTATAGTAAATTTTTCAAAAAATAATTTTTTACTTTCGCAAATTTTAAATACGCCGAGGAGTGTCTTTTCTATAGTAAATATTTCAAAAAACTATTTTTTAATGTCGCAAATTTTAAATACGCCGAGGATTGCCTTTTCTACTGTAAATTTTTCAAAAAATCATTTTTTTTTGTCGCAAATTTTTAATACGGCGAAGACTGCCTTTTCTACAATAAATTTCTCAAAAAACTATTTTTTACTGTTGCAAATTTTAAATACACCTAGTACTGCTTTTCAATAGTAAATTTTTCAAAAAACTAATTTTACTATCGCAAATTTTAACTACGCCGAGGATTTCCTTTTCTATAGTAAATTTTTCAAAAAATTATTTTTTTATGTCGCAAATTTTAAATACGGCGAGTATGGCCTTTTCTACAGTAAATTTTTCAAAAAATAATTTTTTACTGTCGCAAATTTTAAATACGCCTAGGATTGCCTTTTATATTATAAATTTTTCAAAAAATCATTTTTTACGATCTCAAATTTTAAATACGCGGAGAATTGCCTTTTCTATAGTAAATTTTTCAAAAAATTATTTTTATTTTCGCAAATTTTAAATACGCCGAACATTGCCTTTTCTATAGTAAATTTTTCAAAGAATTTTTTTTACTGTCGCAAATTTTAAATACGCCGAGGATTGTCTTTTCTGTAGTAAATTTTTCAAAAAATAATTTTTTACTGTCGCAAATTTTAAATACGCCTAGGATTGCCTTTTCTATTATAAATTTTTCAAAAAATCATTTTTTACTGTCGCAAATTTTAAATACGCCGAGAATTGCCTTTTCTATAGTAAATTTTTCAAAAAATTATTTTTATTATCGCAAATTTTAAATACGCCGAGTATTGCCTTTTCTATAGTAAATTTTTCAAAGAATTTTTTTTACTGTTTCAAATTTTAAATACGCCGAGGATTGCCTTTTCTATAGTAAATTTTTCAAAAAATTTGTTTTTACTGTCACATATTTTAAATACGGCGAGTATGGCTTTTCTATAGTAAATTTTTCAAAAACTAATTTTTTTTTCTGTCGCAAATTTTGAATAGGGCGTGTATAGCCTTTTCTATAGTAAATTTTTCAAAAAATTATTTTTTACTGTCACAAATTTTAAATACGCCGAGGATCGCCTTTTCTATAGTAAATTTATCAAAAAATTATTTTTCCTGTCGCAAATTTTAAATACGCTGAGGATAGCCTTTTCTAAAGTAAATTTTTAGAAAAATTATTTTTTAAGTTCGAAAATTTTAAATACGCCGACGATTGACTTTTCTATAGTAAATTTTTCTAAAAATTATTTTTTACTGTCACAAATTTTAAATATTCCGAGGATTGCCTTTTCTATAATAAACTTTTCAACAAATTATTTTCTACCGTCGCATATTTTAAATACGCCGGGGATTGCCTTTTCTATAGTAAATTTTTCAAAAAATTATTTTTACTGTCGCAAATTTTAAATACGCCGATGATTGCCTTTTCTACAGTAAATTTTACAAAAAACTGTTTTTAAATGTCGCAAATTTTAAATACGCCGAGGATTGCATTTTCTATTGTAAATTTTTCAAAAAATTATATTTTTCTGTCGCAAATTTTATATACGGCGAGTATGGCCTTTTTTATAGTAAATTTTTCAAAAAATAATTTTTTACTGTCACAAATTTTAAATACGCCGACGATTGCCTTTTCTATAGTAAATTTATCAAAAAATTATTTCTACTGTCGCAAATTTTAAATACGCTGAGGATAGCCTTTTCTAAAGTAAATTTTTAGAAAAATTATTTTTTAAGTTCGAAAATTTTAAATACGCTGACGATTGACTTTTCTATAGTAAATTTTTCTAAAAATTATTTTTTACTGTCGCAAATTTTAAATATTCCGAGGATTGCCTTTTCTATAATAAACTTTTCAACAAATTATTTTCTACCGTCGCATATTTTAAATACGTCAGGGATTGCCTTTTCTATAGTAAATTTTTCAAAAAATTATTTTTTTATGTCGCAAATTTTAAATACGGCGAGTATGGCCTTTTCTACAGTAAATTTTTCAAAAAATAATTTTTTACTGTCGCAAATTTTAAATACGCTGAGGATTGCCTTTTCTATAGTAAATTTTTTAAAAAATAATTTTTTACTGTCGCAAATTTTAAATACACAGAGTTTGGCCTTTCTATAGTAAATTTTTCAAAAAATTATAATTTACTGTCGAAAATTTAAAATACGCCTGGGATTACCTTTTCTATAGTAAATTTTTCAAGAAATTATTTTCTACTGTCGCAAATTTTAAATACGCCAGGGATTGCTTTTTCTTTTGTAAATTTTTCAAAAAATTATTTTTACTGTTTCAAATTTTTAATACGGCGAGGAATGCCTTTTCTATAATAAATTTCTCAAAAAATTATTTTTTACTGTTGCAAATTTTAAATACACCGAGTACTGCTTTTCAATAGTAAATTTTTCAAAAAATAATTTTTACTGTCGCAAATTTTAAATACGGCGAGTATGGCTCTTTGTATAGTAAATTTTTCAAAAAATAATTTTTTACTGTCGCAAATTTTAAATACGCCGAGGATTGTCTTTTCTATAGTAAATATTTCAAAAAATTATTTTTTAATGTCGCAAATTTTAAATACGCCGAGGATTGCCTTTTCTATTGTAAATTTTTCAAAAAATCATTTTTTTTTGTCGCAAATTTTTAATACGGCGAAGACTGCCTTTTCTACAATAAATTTCTCAAAAAACTATTTTTTACTGTTGCAAATTTTAAATACACCTAGTACTGCTTTTCAATAGTAAATTTTTCAAAAAACTAATTTTACTATCGCAAATTTTAACTACGCCGAGGATTTCCTTTTCTATAGTAAATTTTTCAAAAAATTATTTTTTTATGTCGCAAATTTTAAATACGGCGAGTATGGCCTTTTCTACAGTAAATTTTTCAAAAAATAATTTTTTACTGTCGGAAATTTTAAATACGCCTAGGATTGCCTTTTATATTATAAATTTTTCAAAAAATCATTTTTTACGATCTCAAATTTTAAATACGCGGAGAATTGCCTTTTCTATGGTAAATTTTTCAAAAAATTATTTTTATTTTCGCAAATTTTAAATACGCCGAACATTGCCTTTTCTATAGTAAATTTTTCAAGGAATTTTTTTTACTGTCGCAAATTTTAAATACGCCGAGGATTGTCTTTTCTGTAGTATTGCCTTTTCTATAGTAAATTTTTCAAAGAATTTTTTTTACTGTTTCAAATTTTAAATACGCCGAGGATTGCCTTTTCTATAGTAAATTTTTCAAAAAATTTGTTTTTACTGTCACATATTTTAAATACGGCGAGTATGGCTTTTCTATAGTAAATTTTTCAAAAACTAATTTTTTTTTCTGTCGCAAATTTTGAATAGGGCGTGTATAGCCTTTTCTATAGTAAATTTTTCAAAAAATTATTTTTTACTGTCACAAATTTTAAATACGCCGAGGATCGCCTTTTCTATAGTAAATTTATCAAAAAATTATTTTTCCTGTCGCAAATTTTAAATACGCTGAGGATAGCCTTTTCTAAAGTAAATTTTTAGAAAAATTATTTTTTAAGTTCGAAAATTTTAAATACGCCGACGATTGACTTTTCTATAGTAAATTTTTCTAAAAATTATTTTTTACTGTCACAAATTTTAAATATTCCGAGGATTGCCTTTTCTATAATAAACTTTTCAACAAATTATTTTCTACCGTCGCATATTTTAAATACGCCGGGGATTGCCTTTTCTATAGTAAATTTTTCAAAAAATTATTTTTACTGTCGCAAATTTTAAATACGCCGATGATTGCCTTTTCTACAGTAAATTTTACAAAAAACTGTTTTTAAATGTCGCAAATTTTAAATACGCCGAGGATTGCATTTTCTATTGTAAATTTTTCAAAAAATTATATTTTTCTGTCGCAAATTTTATATACGGCGAGTATGGCCTTTTTTATAGTAAATTTTTCAAAAAATAATTTTTTACTGTCACAAATTTTAAATACGCCGACGATTGCCTTTTCTATAGTAAATTTATCAAAAAATTATTTCTACTGTCGCAAATTTTAAATACGCTGAGGATAGCCTTTTCTAAAGTAAATTTTTAGAAAAATTATTTTTTAAGTTCGAAAATTTTAAATACGCTGACGATTGACTTTTCTATAGTAAATTTTTCTAAAAATTATTTTTTACTGTCGCAAATTTTAAATATTCCGAGGATTGCCTTTTCTATAATAAACTTTTCAACAAATTATTTTCTACCGTCGCATATTTTAAATACGTCAGGGATTGCCTTTTCTATAGTAAATTTTTCAAAAAATTATTTTTTTATGTCGCAAATTTTAAATACGGCGAGTATGGCCTTTTCTACAGTAAATTTTTCAAAAAATAATTTTTTACTGTCGCAAATTTTAAATACGCTGAGGATTGCCTTTTCTATAGTAAATTTTTTAAAAAATAATTTTTTACTGTCGCAAATTTTAAATACACAGAGTTTGGCCTTTCTATAGTAAATTTTTCAAAAAATTATAATTTACTGTCGAAAATTTAAAATACGCCTGGGATTACCTTTTCTATAGTAAATTTTTCAAGAAATTATTTTCTACCGTCGCAAATTTTAAATACGCCAGGGATTGCTTTTTCTTTTGTAAATTTTTCAAAAAATTATTTTTACTGTTTCAAATTTTTAATACGGCGAGGAATGCCTTTTCTATAATAAATTTCTCAAAAAATTATTTTTTACTGTTGCAAATTTTAAATACACCGAGTACTGCTTTTCAATAGTAAATTTTTCAAAAAATAATTTTTACTGTCGCAAATTTTAAATACGGCGAGTATGGCTCTTTGTATAGTAAATTTTTCAAAAAATAATTTTTTACTGTCGCAAATTTTAAATACGCCGAGGATTGTCTTTTCTATAGTAAATATTTCAAAAAATTATTTTTTAATGTCGCAAATTTTAAATACGCCGAGGATTGCCTTTTCTATTGTAAATTTTTCAAAAAATCATTTTTTTTGTCGCAAATTTTTAATACGGCGAAGACTGCCTTTTCTACAATAAATTTCTCAAAAAACTATTTTTTACTGTTGCAAATTTTAAATACACCTAGTACTGCTTTTCAATAGTAAATTTTTCAAAAAACTAATTTTACTATCGCAAATTTTAACTACGCCGAGGATTTCCTTTTCTATAGTAAATTTTTCAAAAAATTATTTTTTTATGTCGCAAATTTTAAATACGGCGAGTATGGCCTTTTCTACAGTAAATTTTTCAAAAAATAATTTTTTACTGTCGCAAATTTTAAATACGCCTAGGATTGCCTTTTATATTATAAATTTTTCAAAAAATCATTTTTTACGATCTCAAATTTTAAATACGCGGAGAATTGCCTTTTCTATGGTAAATTTTTCAAAAAATTATTTTTATTTTCGCAAATTTTAAATACGCCGAACATTGCCTTTTCTATAGTAAATTTTTCAAGGAATTTTTTTTACTGTCGCAAATTTTAAATACGCCGAGGATTGTCTTTTCTGTAGTAAATTTTTCAAAAAATAATTTTTTACTGTCGCAAATTTTAAATACGCCTAGGATTGCCTTTTCTATTATAAATTTTTCAAAAAATCATTTTTTACTGTCGCACATTTTAAATACGCCGAGAATTGCCTTTACTATAGTAAATTTTTCAAAAAATTATTTTTATTATCGCAAATTTTAAATACGCCGAGTATTGCCTTTTCTATAGTAAATTTTTCAAAGAATTTTTTTTACTGTTTCAAATTTTAAATACGCCGAGGATTGCCTTTTCTATAGTAAATTTTTCAAAAAATTTGTTTTTACTGTCACATATTTTAAATACGGCGAGTATGGCTTTTCTATAGTAAATTTTTCAAAAACTAATTTTTTTCTGTCGCAAATTTTGAATAGGGCGTGTATAGCCTTTTCTATAGTAAATTTTTCAAAAACTAATTTTTTACTGTCGTAAATTTTGAATGGGGCGTGTATAGCCTTTTCTATAGTAAATCTTTCAAAAAATAATTTTTTACTGTCACAAATTTTAAATACGCTTAAGATTGCCTTTTCTATAGTAAATTTTTCAAAAAATTATTTTTTACCGTCACAAATTTAAAATACGCCGAGGATTGCCTTTTCTATAGTAAATTTTTCAAAAAATTAGTTTTACTTTCGCAAATTTTAAATACGCTGAGGATAGCCTTTTCTAAAGTAAATTTTTAGGAAAATTATTTTTTAAGTTCGAAAATTTTAAATACGCCGAGGATTGACTTTTCTATAGTAAATTTTTCTAAAAATTATTTTTTACTGTCGCAAATTTTAAATATTCCGAGGATTGCCTTTTCTATAGTAAACTTGTCAACAAATTATTTTGTACCGTCGCATATTTTAAATACGCCAGGGTTTGCCTTTTCTATAGTAAATTTTTTAAAAAATTATTTTTACTGTCGCAAATTTTAAATACGACGAGGATTGCCTTTAATATTGTAAATTTTACAAAAAATTATTTTTAAATATCGCAAATTTTAAATACGCCGATGATTGCATTTTCTATTGTAAATTTTTCACAAAATTATATTTTTCTGTCGCAAATTTTATATACGGCGAGTATGGAATTTTCTATAGTAACTTTTCAAAAAATTATTTTTACTGTCGCAAAATTTGAAATACGCCGAGGATTGCCTTTTCTATTGTAAATTTTTCAACAAATCATTTTTTTTTGTCGCAAATTTTTAATACGGCGAGGATTGCCTTTTCTATAATAAATTTCTCTAAAAATTATTTTTTACTGTTGCAAATTTTAAATACACCGAGTACTGCTTTTCAATAGTAAATTTTTCAAAAAACAAATTTTACTATCGCAAATTTTAAATACGCCGAGGATTTCCTTTTCTATAGTAAATTTTTCAAAAAATTATTTTTTTATGTCGCAAATTTTAAATACGCCGAGTATGGCCTTTTCTACAGTAAATTTTTCAAAAAATAATTTTTTACTGTCGCAAATTTTAAATACGCCTAGGATTGCCTTTTATATTATAAATGTTTCAAAAAATCATTTTTTACTGTCTCAAATTTTAAATACGCCGAGAATTGCCTTTTCTATAGTAAATTTTTCAAAAAATTATTTTTATTTTCGCAAATTTTAAATACGCCGAATACTGCCTTTTCTATAGTAAATTTTTCAAAGAATTTTTTTTACTGTCGCAAATTTTAAATACGCCGAGGATTGTCTTTTCTGTAGTAAATTTTTCAAAAAATAATTTTTTACTGTTGCAAATTTTAAATACGCCTAGGATTGCCTTTTCTATTATAAATTTTTCAAAAAATCATTTTTTACGGTCGCAAATTTTAAATACGCCGAGGATTGCCTTTTCTATAGTAAATTTTTCAAAAAATTATTTTTACTTTCGCAAATTTTAAATACGCTGAGGATAGCCTTTTCTAAAGTAAATTTTTAGGAAAATTATTTTTTAAGTTCGAAAATTTTAAATACGCCGAGGATTGACTTTTCTATATTAAATTTTTCTAAAAATTATTTTTTACTGTCGCAAATTTTAAATATTCCGAGGATTGCGTTTTCTATAGTAAACTTGTCAACAAATTATTTTGTACCGTCGCATATTTTAAATACGCCAGGGTTTGCCTTTTCTATAGTAAATTTTTCAAAAAATTATTTTTACTGTCGCAAATTTTAAATACGACGAGGATTGCCTTTACTACTGTAAATTTTACAAAAAATTATTTTCTTTTGTCGCAAATTTTTAATACGGCGAGGAATGCCTTTTCTATAATAAATTTCTCAAAAATTTTTTTTTTACTCTTGCAAATTTTAAATACACCGAGTACTGCTTTTCAATAGTAAATTTTTCAAAAAATAATTTTTACTGTCGCAAATTTTAAATACGGCGAGTATGGCTCTTTGTATAGTAAATTTTTCAAAAAATAATTTTTTACTTTCGCAAATTTTAAATACGCCGAGGAGTGTCTTTTCTATAGTAAATATTTCAAAAAATTATTTTTTAATGTCGCAAATTTTAAATACGCCGAGGATTGCCTTTTCTACTGTAAATTTTTCAAAAAATCATTTTTTTTTTGTCGCAAATTTTTAATACGGCGAAGACTGCCTTTTCTACAATAAATTTCTCAAAAAACTATTTTTTACTGTTGCAAATTTTAAATACACCTAGTACTGCTTTTCAATAGTAAATTTTTCAAAAAACTAATTTTATTATCGCAAATTTTAACTACGCCTAGGATTGCCTTTTCTATTATAAATTTTTCAAAAAATCATTTTTTACTGTCGCAAATTTTAAATACGCCGAGAATTGCCTTTTCTATAGTAAATTTTTCAAAAAATTATTTTTATTATCGCAAATTTTAAATACGCCGAGTATTGCCTTTTCTATAGTAAATTTTTCAAAGAATTTTTTTTACTGTTTCAAATTTTAAATACGCCGAGGATTGCCTTTTCTATAGTAAATTTTTCAAAAAATTTGTTTTTACTGTCACATATTTTAAATACGGCGAGTATGGCTTTTCTATAGTAAATTTTTCAAAAACTAATTTTTTTTCTGTCGCAAATTTTGAATAGGGCGTGTATAGCCTTTTCTATAGTAAATTTTTCAAAAAATTATTTTTTACTGTCACAAATTTTAAATACGCCGAGGATCGCCTTTTCTATAGTAAATTTATCAAAAAATTATTTTTCCTGTCGCAAATTTTAAATACGCTGAGGATAGCCTTTTCTAAAGTAAATTTTTAGAAAAATTATTTTTTAAGTTCGAAAATTTTAAATACGCCGACGATTGACTTTTCTATAGTAAATTTTTCTAAAAATTATTTTTTACTGTCACAAATTTTAAATATTCCGAGGATTGCCTTTTCTATAATAAACTTTTCAACAAATTATTTTCTACCGTCGCATATTTTAAATACGCCAGGGATTGCCTTTTCTATAGTAAATTTTTCAAAAAATTATTTTTACTGTCGCAAATTTTAAATACGCCGATGATTGCCTTTTCTACAGTAAATTTTACAAAAAACTGTTTTTAAATGTCGCAAATTTTAAATACGCCGAGGATTGCATTTTCTATTGTAAATTTTTCAAAAAATTATGTTTTTCTGTCGCAAATTTTATATACGGCGCGTATGGCCTTTTTTATAGTAAATTTTTCAAAAAATAATTTTTTACTGTCACAAATTTTAAATACGCCGACGATTGCCTTTTCTATAGTAAATTTATCAAAAAATTATTTCTACTGTCGCAAATTTTAAATACGCTGAGGATAGCCTTTTCTAAAGTAAATTTTTAGAAAAATTATTTTTTAAGTTCGAAAATTTTAAATACGCTGACGATTGACTTTTCTATAGTAAATTTTTCTAAAAATTATTTTTTACTGTCGCAAATTTTAAATATTCCGAGGATTGCCTTTTCTATAATAAACTTTTCAACAAATTATTTTCTACCGTCGCATATTTTAAATACGTCAGGGATTGCCTTTTCTATAGTAAATTTTTCAAAAAATTATTTTTTTATGTCGCAAATTTTAAATACGGCGAGTATGGCCTTTTCTACAGTAAATTTTTCAAAAAATAATTTTTTACTGTCGCAAATTTTAAATACGCCGAGGATTGCCTTTTCTATAGTAAATTTTTTAAAAAATAATTTTTTACTGTCGCAAATTTTAAATACACAGAGTTTGGCCTTTCTATAGTAAATTTTTCAAAAAATTATAATTTACTGTCGAAAATTTAAAATACGCCTGGGATTACCTTTTCTATAGTAAATTTTTCAAGAAATTATTTTCTACTGTCGCAAATTTTAAATACGCCAGGGATTGCTTTTTCTTTTGTAAATTTTTCAAAAAATTATTTTTACTGTTTCAAATTTTTAATACGGCGAGGAATGCCTTTTCTATAATAAATTTCTCAAAAAATTATTTTTTACTGTTGCAAATTTTAAATACACCGAGTACTGCTTTTCAATAGTAAATTTTTCAAAAAATAATTTTTACTGTCGCAAATTTTAAATACGGCGAGTATGGCTCTTTGTATAGTAAATTTTTCAAAAAATAATTTTTTACTGTCGCAAATTTTAAATACGCCGAGGATTGTCTTTTCTATAGTAAATATTTCAAAAAATTATTTTTTAATGTCGCAAATTTTAAATACGCCGAGGATTGCCTTTTCTATTGTAAATTTTTCAAAAAATCATTTTTTTTGTCGCAAATTTTTAATACGGCGAAGACTGCCTTTTCTACAATAAATTTCTCAAAAAACTATTTTTTACTGTTGCAAATTTTAAATACATCTAGTACTGCTTTTCAATAGTAAATTTTTCAAAAAACTAATTTTACTATCGCAAATTTTAACTACGCCGAGGATTTCCTTTTCTATAGTAAATTTTTCAAAAAATTATTTTTTTATGTCGCAAATTTTAAATACGGCGAGTATGGCCTTTTCTACAGTAAATTTTTCAAAAAATAATTTTTTACTGTCGCAAATTTTAAATACGCCTAGGATTGCCTTTTATATTATAAATTTTTCAAAAAATCATTTTTTACGATCTCAAATTTTAAATACGCGGAGAATTGCCTTTTCTATAGTAAATTTTTCAAAAAATTATTTTTATTTTCGCAAATTTTAAATACGCCGAACATTGCCTTTTCTATAGTAAATTTTTCAAGGAATTTTTTTTACTGTCGCAAATTTTAAATACGCCGAGGATTGTCTTTTCTGTAGTAAATTTTTCAAAAAATAATTTTTTACTGTCGCAAATTTTAAATACGCCTAGGATTGCCTTTTCTATTATAAATTTTTCAAAAAATCATTTTTTACTGTCGCAAATTTTAAATACGCCGAGAATTGCCTTTACTATAGTAAATTTTTCAAAAAATTATTTTTATTATCGCAAATTTTAAATACGCCGAGTATTGCCTTTTCTATAGTAAATTTTTCAAAGAATTTTTTTTACTGTTTCAAATTTTAAATACGCCGAGGATTGCCTTTCCTATAGTAAATTTTTCAAAAAATTTGTTTTTACTGTCACATATTTTAAATACGGCGAGTATGGCTTTTCTATAGTAAATTTTTCAAAAACTAATTTTTTTCTGTCGCAAATTTTGAATAGGGCGTGTATAGCCTTTTCTATAGTAAATTTTTCAAAAACTAATTTTTTACTGTCGTAAATTTTGAATGGGGCGTGTATAGCCTTTTCTATAGTAAATCTTTCAAAAAATAATTTTTTACTGTCACAAATTTTAAATACGCCAAAGATTGCCTTTTCTATAGTAAATTTTTCAAAAAATTATTTTTTACCGTCACAAATTTAAAATACGCCGAGGATTGCCTTTTCTATAGTAAATTTTTCAAAAAATTATTTTTACTTTCGCAAATTTTAAATACGCTGAGGATAGCCTTTTCTAAAGTAAATTTTTAGGAAAATTATTTTTTATGTTCGAAAATTTTAAATACGCCGAGGATTGACTTTTCTATAGTAAATTTTTCTAAAAATTATTTTTTACTGTCGCAAATTTTAAATATTCCGAGGATTGCCTTTTCTATAGTAAACTTGTCAACAAATTATTTTGTACCGTCGCATATTTTAAATACGCCAGGGTTTGCCTTTTCTATAGTAAATTTTTTAAAAAATTATTTTTACTGTCGCAAATTTTAAATACGACGAGGATTGCCTTTAATATTGTAAATTTGACAAAAAATTATTTTTAAATATCGCAAATTTTAAATACGCCGATGATTGCATTTTCTATTGTAAATTTTTCACAAAATTATATTTTTCTGTCGCAAATTTTATATACGGCGAGTATGGAATTTTCTATAGTAACTTTTCAAAAAATTATTTTTACTGTCGCAAAATTTGAAATACGCCGAGGATTGCCTTTTCTATTGTAAATTTTTCAAAAAATCATTTTTTTTTGTCGCAAATTTTTAATACGGCGAGGAATGCCTTTTCTATAATAAATTTCTCAAAAAATTATTTTTTACTGTTGCAAATTTTAAATACACCGAGTACTGCTTTTCAATAGTAAATTTTTCAAAAAATAATTTTTACTGTCGCAAATTTTAAATACGGCGAGTATGGCTCTTTGTATAGTAAATTTTTCAAAAAATAATTTTTTACTGTCGCAAATTTTAAATACGCCGAGGATTGTCTTTTCTATAGTAAATATTTCAAAAAATTATTTTTTAATGTCGCAAATTTTAAATACGCCGAGGATTGCCTTTTCTATTGTAAATTTTTCAAAAAATCATTTTTTTTTGTCGCAAATTTTTAATACGGCGAAGACTGCCTTTTCTACAATAAATTTCTCAAAAAACTATTTTTTACTGTTGCACATTTTAAATACACCTAGTACTGCTTTTCAATAGTAAATTTTTCAAAAAACTAATTTTACTATCGCAAATTTTAACTAAGCCGAGGATTTCCTTTTCTATAGTAAATTTTTCAAAAAATTATTTTTTTATGTCGCAAATTTTAAATACGGCGAGTATGGCCTTTTCTACAGTAAATTTTTCAAAAAATAATTTTTTACTGTCGCAAATTTTAAATACGCCTAGGATTGCCTTTTATATTATAAATTTTTCAAAAAATCATTTTTTACGATCTCAAATTTTAAATACGCGGAGAATTGCCTTTTCTATAGTAAATTTTTCAAAAAATTATTTTTATTTTCGCAAATTTTAAATACGCCGAACATTGCCTTTTCTATAGTAAATTTTTCAAAGAATTTTTTTTACTGTCGCAAATTTTAAATACGCCGAGGATTGTCTTTTCTGTAGTAAATTTTTCAAAAAATAATTTTTTACTGTCGCAAATTTTAAATACGCCTAGGATTGCCTTTTCTATTATAAATTTTTCAAAAAATCATTTTTTACTGTCGCAAATTTTAAATACGCCGAGAATTGCCTTTTCTATAGTAAATTTTTCAAAAAATTATTTTTATTATCGCAAATTTTAAATACGCCGAGTATTGCCTTTTCTATAGTAAATTTTTCAAAGAATTTTTTTTACTGTTTCAAATTTTAAATACGCCGAGGATTGCCTTTTCTATAGTAAATATTTCAAAAAATTTGTTTTTACTGTCACATATTTTAAATACGGCGAGTATGGCTTTTCCATAGTAAATTTTTCAAAAACAAATTTTTTTCTGTCGCAAATTTTGAATAGGGCGTGTATAGCCTTTTCTATAGTAAATTTTTCAAAAAATTATTTTTTACTGTCACAAATTTTAAATACGCCGAGGATTGCCTTTTCTATAGTAAATTTATCAAAAAATTATTTTTACTGTCGCAAATTTTAAATACGCTGAGGATAGCCTTTTCTAAAGTAAATTTTTAGAAAAATTATTTTTTAAGTTCGAAAATTTTAAATACGCCGACGATTGACTTTTCTATAGTAAATTTTTCTAAAAATTATTTTTTACTGTCGCAAATTTTAAATATTCCGAGGATTGCCTTTTCTATAATAAACTTTTCAACAAATTATTTTCTACCGTCGCATATTTTAAATACGCCAGGGATTGCCTTTTCTATAGTAAATTTTTCAAAAAATTATTTTTACTGTCGTAAATTTTAAATACGCCGACGATTGCCTTTTCTACAGTAAATTTTACAAAAAACTGTTTTTAAATGTCGCAAATTTTAAATACGCCGAGGATTGCATTTTCTATTGTAAATTTTTCAAAAAATTATATTTTTCTGTCGCAAATTTTATATACGGCGAGTATGGCCTTTTTTATAGTAAATTTTTCAAAAAAAAATTTTTTACTGTCACAAATTTTAAATACGCCGACGATTGCCTTTTCTATAGTAAATTTATCAAAAAATTATTTCTACTGTCGCAAATTTTAAATACGCTGAGGATAGCCTTTTCTAAAGTAAATTTTTAGAAAAATTATTTTTTAAGTTCGAAAATTTTAAATACGCTGACGATTGACTTTTCTATAGTAAATTTTTCTAAAAATTATTTTTTACTGTCGCAAATTTTAAATATTCCGAGGATTGCCTTTTCTATAGTAAACTTTTCAACATATTATTTTGTACCGTCGCATATTTTAAATACGCCAGGGTTTGCCTTTTCTATAGTAAATTTTTCAAAAAATTATTTTTACTGTCGCAAATTTTAAATACGACGAGGATTGCCTTTACTACTGTAAATTTTACAAAAAATTATTTTTAAATATCGCAAATTTTAAATACGCCGATGATTGCATTTTCTATTGTAAATTTTTCACAAAATTATAATTTTCTGTCGCAAATTTTATATACGGCGAGTATGGCCTTTTCTATAGTAACTTTTCAAAAAATTATTTTTACTGTCGCAAATTTGAAATACGCCGAACATTGCCTTTTCTATTGTAAATTTTTCAAAAAATCATTTTCTTTTGTCGCAAATTTTTAATACGGCGAGGAATGCCTTTTCTATAATAAATTTCTCAAAAAATTATTTTTTACTGTTGCAAATTTTAAATACACCGAGTACTGCTTTTCAATAGTAAATATTTCAAAAAATAATTTTTACTGTCGCAAATTTTAAATACGGCGAGTATGGCTCTTTGTATAGTAAATTTTTCAAAAAATAATTTTTTACTGTCGCAAATTTTAAATACGCCGAGGGTTGTCTTTTCTATAGTAAATATTTCAAAAAATTATTTTTTAATGTCGCAAATTTTAAATACGCCGAGGATTGCCTTTTCTATTGTAAATTTTTCAAAAAATCATTTTTTTTTGTCGCAAATTTTTAATACGGCGAAGACTGCCTTTTCTACAATAAATTTCTCAAAAAACTATTTTTTACTGTTGCACATTTTAAATACACCTAGTACTGCTTTTCAATAGTAAATTTTTCAAAAAACTAATTTTACTATCGCAAATTTTAACTACGCCGAGGATTTCCTTTTCTATAGTAAATTTTTCAAAAAATTATTTTTTTATGTCGCAAATTTTAAATACGGCGAGTATGGCCTTTTCTACAGTAAATTTTTCAAAAAATAATTTTTTACTGTCGCAAATTTTAAATACGCCTAGGATTGCCTTTTATATTATAAATTTTTCAAAAAATCATTTTTTACGATCTCAAATTTTAAATACGCGGAGAATTGCCTTTTCTATAGTAAATTTTTCAAAAAATTATTTTTATTTTCGCAAATTTTAAATACGCCGAACATTGCCTTTTCTATAGTAAATTTTTCAAAGAATTTTTTGTACTGTCGCAAATTTTAAATACGCCGAGGATTGTCTTTTCTGTAGTAAATTTTTCAAAAAATAATTTTTTACTGTCGCAAATTTTAAATACGCATAGGATTGCCTTTTCTATTATAAATTTTTCAAAAAATCATTTTTTACTGTCGCAAATTTTAAATACGCCGAGAATTGCCTTTTCTATAGTAAATTTTTCAAAAAATTATTTTTATTATCGCAAATTTTAAATACGCCGAGTATTGACTTTTCTATAGTAAATTTTTCAAAGAATTTTTTTTACTGTTTCAAATTTTAAATACGCCGAGGATTGCCTTTTCTATAGTAAATATTTCAAAAAATTTGTTTTTACTGTCACATATTTTAAATACGGCGAGTATGGCTTTTCCATAGTAAATTTTTCAAAAACTAATTTTTTTCTGTCGCAAATTTTGAATAGGGCGTGTATAGCCTTTTCTATAGTAAATTTTTCAAAAAATTATTTTTTACTGTCACAAATTTTAA
>CAWUPM010000422.1:0-29574 GCA_963924295.1 Dioctria rufipes
ACAAGGTATTTTTGAATGAAAAAAGTGCAAAGCCTATAGTCCTGCATTTTTGCGAAATTTCGATTAAAATTTTTTGTCCCCGATTTTGACGAATGAGCGCTCGTTGGACGCGGAATAATGAGAGGAATGTAACAGTAAAATATTGCTGACCGAGACTTGCTAGTTTCAAAAATATGCCACAAAAACCCTTAGTGTGTGACCTGATTTCTGGTGACCTTTCCTATGCAGTTTTTTTTGGTCTATTTTAAAAACTGTATATTTATTTAGCAAAATTCCTTTTTAGATCGCTTTGTATTCCTTTCCACGTTAAAATAAACCCTCAATCGTCAAGATCGGTCACAAGGTATTTTTTGAATGAAAAAAGTGCAAAGGTCCTGCATTTTTGCGAAATTTCGATTAAAATTTTTTGTCCCCGATTTTGAAGAATGAGAGCTCGTTGGACGCGGAATAATGGAGGAATGTAACAGTAAAATATTTCTGACCGATACTTGCTAGTTTCAAAAATATGCCACAAAAACTCTTAGTGTGTGACCTGATTTCTGGTGGCCTTTCCTATGCAGTTGTTTTGGTCTATTTTAAAAACTAGACATTTATTTAGCAAAGTTCCTTTTTAGATCGCTTTGTATTCCTTTCCACGTTAAAATAAATCCTCAATCGTCAAGATCGGTCACAAGGTATTTTTTGAATGAAAAAAGTGCAAAGCCTATAGTCCTGCATTTTTGCGAAATTTCGATTAAAATTTTTTGTCCCCGATTTTGACGAATGAGCGCTCGTTGGACGCGGAATAATGAGAGGAATGTAACAGTAAAATATTTCTGACCGAGACTTGCTAGTTTCAAAAATATGCCAAAAAAACTCTTAGTGTGTGACCTGATTTCTGGTGGCCTTTCCTATGCAGTTTTTTTGGTCTATTTTAAAAACTATATATTTATTTAGCAGAATTCCTTTTTAGATCGCTTTGTATTCCTTTCCACGTTAAAATAAACCCTCAATCGTCAAGATCGGTCACAAGGTATTTTTTGAATGAAAAAAGTGCAAAGCCTATAGTCCTGCATTTTTGCGAAATTTCGATTAAAATTTTTTGTCCCCGACTTCGACGAATGAGCGCTCGTTGGACGCGGAATAATGGAGGAATGTAACAGTAAAATATTTCTGACCGATACTTGCTAGTTTCAAAAATATGCCACAAAAACTCTTAGTGTGTGACCTGATTTCTGGTGGCCTTTCCTATGCAGTTGTTTTGGTCTATTTTAAAAACTAGACATTTATTTAGCAAAGTTCCTTTTTAGATCGCTTTGTATTCCTTTCCACGTTAAAGTAAACCCTCAAACGTCAAGATTGGTCACAAGGTATTTTTTGAATGAAAAGTGCAAAGCCTATAGTCCATGCCATTTTGCGAAATTTCGATTAAAATTTTTTGTCCCCGATTTTGACGAATGAGCGCTCGTTGGACGCGGAATAATGAGAGGAATGTAACAGTAAAATATTTCTGACCGATACCTGCTAGTTTCAAAAATATGCCACAACAACTCTTAGTGTGTTACCTGATTTCTGGTGGCCTTTCCTATGCAGTTTTTTTGGTCTATTTTAAAAACTAGACATTTATTTAGCAAAATTCCATTTTAGGTCGCTTTGTATTCCTTTCCTCGTTAAAATAAACCCTCAATCGTCAAGATCGGTGACAAGGTATTTTTTGAATAAAAAAAGTGTAAAGCCTACAGTCCATGCCATTTTGCGAAATTTCGATTAAAATTTTTTGTCCCCGATTTTGACGAGTGAGCGCTCGTTGGACGCGGAATAATGAGAGGAATATAACAGTAAAATATTTCTGACCGAGACTTGCTAGTTTCAAAAATATGCCAAAAAAACTCTTAGTGTGTGACCTGATTTCTGGTGGCCTTTCCTATGCAGTTTTATTGGTCTATTTTAAAAACTATATATTTATTTAGCAAAATTCCTTTTTAGATCGCTTTGTATTCCTTTCCACGTTAAAATAAACCCTCAATCGTCAAGATCGGTCACAAGGTATTTTTGAATGAAAAAAGTGCAAAGCCTATAGTCCTGCATTTTTGCGAAATTTCGATTAAAATTTTTTGTCCCCGATTTTGACGAATGAGCGCTCGTTGGACGCGGAATAATGAGAGGAATGTAACAGTAAAATATTTCTGACCGAGACTTGCTAGTTTCAAAAATATGCCACAAAAACCCTTAGTGTGTGACCTGATTTCTGGTGACCTTTCCTATGCAGTTTTTTTGGTCTATTTTAAAAACTATATATTTATTTAGCAAAATTCCATTTTAGATCGCTTTGTATTCCTTTCCACGTTAAAATAAACCCTCAATCGTCAAGATCGGTCACAAGGTATTTTTTGAATGAAAAAAGTGCAAAGGTCCTGCATTTTTGCGAAATTTCGATTAAAATTGTTTGTCCCCGATTTTGAAGAATGAGAGCTCGTTGGACGCGGAATAATGAGAGGAATGTAACAGTAAAATATTTCTGACCGAGACTTGCTAGTTTCAAAAATATGCCACAAAAACCCTTAGTGTGTGACCTGATTTCTGGTGGCCTTTCCTATGCAGTTTTTTTGGTCTATTTTAAAAACTAGACATTTATTTAGCAAAATTCCTTTTTAGATCGCTTTGTATTCCTTTCCTCGTTAAAATAAACCCTCAATCGTCAAGATCGGTCACAAGGTATTTTTTGAATGAAAAAAGTGCAAAGCCTATAGTCCTGCATTTTTGCGAAATTTCGATTAAAATTTTTTGTCCCCGATTTTGACGAATGAGCGCTCGTTGGACGCGGAATAATGAGAGGAATGTAACAGTAAAATATTTCTGACCGAGACTTGCTAGTTTCAAAAATATGCCACAAAAACCCTTAGTGTGTGACCTGATTTCTGGTGGCCTTTCCTATGCAGTTGTTTTGGTCTATTTTAAAAACTAGACATTTATTTAGCAAAATTCCTTTTTAGATCGCTTTGTATTCCTTTCCACGTTAAAGTAAACCCTCAATCGTCAAGATTGGTCACAAGGTATTTTTTGAATGAAAAGTGCAAAGCCTATAGTCCATGCCATTTTGCGAAATTTCGATTAAAATTTTTTGTCCCCGATTTTGACGAATGAGCGCTCGTTGGACGCGGAATAATGAGAGGAATGTAACAGTAAAATATTTCTGACCGATACTTGCTAGTTTCAAAAATATGCCACAACAACTCTTAGTGTGTTACCTGATTTCTGGTGGCCTTTCCTATGCAGTTTTTTTGGTCTAATTTAAAAACTAGACATTTATTTAGCAAAATTCCATTTTAAATCGCTTTGTATTCCTTTCCTCGTTAAAATAAACCCTCAATCGTCAAGATCGGTGACAAGGTATTTTTTGAATAAAAAAAGTGTAAAGCCTACAGTCCATGCCATTTTGCGAAATTTCGATTAAAATTTTTTGTCCCCGATTTTGACGAGTGAGCGCTCGTTGGACGCGGAATAATGAGAGGACTGTAACAGTAAAATATTTCTGACCGAGACTTGCTAGTTTCAAAAATATGCCACAAAAACTCTTAGTGTGTGACCTGATTTCTGGTGGCCTTTCCTATGCAGTTTTATTGGTCTATTTTAAAAACTATATATTTATTTAGCAAAATTCCTTTTTAGATCGCTTTGTATTCCTTTCCACGTTAAAATAAACCCTCAATCGTCAAGATCGGTCACAAGGTATTTTTTGAATGAAAAAAGTGCAAAGCCTATAGTCCTGCATTTTTGCGAAATTTCGATTAAAATTTTTTGTCCCCGATTTTGACGAATGAGCGCTCGTTGGACGCGGAATAATGAGAGGAATGTAACAGTAAAATATTTCTGACCGAGACTTGCTAGTTTCAAAAAATATGCCACAAAAACCCTTAGTGTGTGACCTGATTTCTGGTGGGCTTTCCTATGCAGTTTTTTGGTCTATTTTAAAAACTATATATTTATTTAGCAGAATTCCTTTTTAGATCGCTTTGTATTCCTTTCCACGTTAAAATAAACCCTCAATCGTCAAGAACGGTCACAAGGTATTTTTTGAATGAAAAAAGTGCAAAGCCTATAGTCCTGCATTTTTGCGAAATTTCGATTAAAATTTTTTCTCCCCGACTTTGACGAATGAGCGCTCGTTGGACGCGGAATAATGAGAGGAATGTAACAGTAAAATATTTCTGACCGATACTTGCTAGTTTCAAAAATATGCCACAAAAACTCTTAGTGTGTGACCTGATTTCTGGTGGCCTTTCCTATGCAGTTTTTTTGGTCTATTTTAAAAACTAGACATTTATTTAGCAAAATTCCTTTTTAGATCGCTTTGTATTCCTTTCCACGTTAAAATAAACCCTCAATCGTCAAGATTGGTCCACAAGGTATTTTTTGAATGAAAAAAGTGCAAAGCCTATAGTCCATGCCATTTTGCGAAATTTCGATTAAAATTTTTTGTACCCGATTTTGATGAATGAGCGCTCGTTGGACGCGGAATAATGAGAGGATTCTAACATTAAAATATTTCTGACCGAGACTTGCTAGTTTCAAAAATATGCCACAAAAACCATTAGTGTGTGACCTGATTTCTGGTGGCCTTTCCTATGCAGTTTTATTGGTCTATTTTAAAAACTATATCTTTATTTAGCAAAATTCCTTTTTAGATCGCTTTGTATTCCTTTCCACGTTAAAATAAACCCTCAATCGTCAAGATCGGTCACAAGGTATTTTTGAATGAAAAAAGTGCAAAGCCTATAGTCCTGCATTTTTGCGAAATTTCGATTAAAATTTTTTGTCCCCGATTTTGACGAATGAGCGCTCGTTGGACGCGGAATAATGAGAGGAATGTAACAGTAAAATATTGCTGACCGAGACTTGCTAGTTTCAAAAATATGCCACAAAAACCCTTAGTGTGTGACCTGATTTCTGGTGACCTTTCCTATGCAGTTTTTTTTGGTCTATTTTAAAAACTGTATATTTATTTAGCAAAATTCCTTTTTAGATCGCTTTGTATTCCTTTCCACGTTAAAATAAACCCTCAATCGTCAAGATCGGTCACAAGGTATTTTTTGAATGAAAAAAGTGCAAAGGTCCTGCATTTTTGCGAAATTTCGATTAAAATTTTTTGTCCCCGATTTTGAAGAATGAGAGCTCGTTGGACGCGGAATAATGGAGGAATGTAACAGTAAAATATTTCTGACCGATACTTGCTAGTTTCAAAAATATGCCACAAAAAACTCTTAGTGTGTGACCTGATTTCTGGTGGCCTTTCCTATGCAGTTGTTTTGGTCTATTTTAAAAACTAGACATTTATTTAGCAAAGTTCCTTTTTAGATCGCTTTGTATTCCTTTCCACGTTAAAATAAACCCTCAATCGTCAAGATCGGTCACAAGGTATTTTTTGAATGAAAAAAGTGCAAAGCCTATAGTCCTGCATTTTTGCGAAATTTCGATTAAAATTTTTTGTCCCCGATTTTGACGAATGAGCGCTCGTTGGACGCGGAATAATGAGAGGAATGTAACAGTAAAATATTTCTGACCGAGACTTGCTAGTTTCAAAAATATGCCAAAAAAACTCTTAGTGTGTGACCTGATTTCTGGTGGCCTTTCCTATGCAGTTTTTTTGGTCTATTTTAAAAACTATATATTTATTTAGCAGAATTCCTTTTTAGATCGCTTTGTATTCCTTTCCACGTTAAAATAAACCCTCAATCGTCAAGATCGGTCACAAGGTATTTTTTGAATGAAAAAAAGTGCAAAGCCTATAGTCCTGCATTTTTGCGAAATTTCGATTAAAATTTTTTGTCCCCGACTTCGACGAATGAGCGCTCGTTGGACGCGGAATAATGGAGGAATGTAACAGTAAAATATTTCTGACCGATACTTGCTAGTTTCAAAAATATGCCACAAAAACTCTTAGTGTGTGACCTGATTTCTGGTGGCCTTTCCTATGCAGTTGTTTTGGTCTATTTTAAAAACTAGACATTTATTTAGCAAAGTTCCTTTTTAGATCGCTTTGTATTCCTTTCCACGTTAAAGTAAACCCTCAAACGTCAAGATTGGTCACAAGGTATTTTTTGAATGAAAAGTGCAAAGCCTATAGTCCATGCCATTTTGCGAAATTTCGATTAAAATTTTTTGTCCCCGATTTTGACGAATGAGCGCTCGTTGGACGCGGAATAATGAGAGGAATGTAACAGCAAAATATTTCTGACCGATACCTGCTAGTTTCAAAAATATGCCACAACAACTCTTAGTGTGTTACCTGATTTCTGGTGGCCTTTCCTATGCAGTTTTTTTGGTCTATTTTAAAAACTAGACATTTATTTAGCAAAATTCCATTTTAGGTCGCTTTGTATTCCTTTCCTCGTTAAAATAAACCCTCAATCGTCAAGATCGGTGACAAGGTATTTTTTGAATAAAAAAAGTGTAAAGCCTACAGTCCATGCCATTTTGCGAAATTTCGATTAAAATTTTTTGTCCCCGATTTTGACGAGTGAGCGCTCGTTGGACGCGGAATAATGAGAGGAATATAACAGTAAAATATTTCTGACCGAGACTTGCTAGTTTCAAAAATATGCCAAAAAAACTCTTAGTGTGTGACCTGATTTCTGGTGGCCTTTCCTATGCAGTTTTATTGGTCTATTTTAAAAACTATATATTTATTTAGCAAAATTCCTTTTTAGATCGCTTTGTATTCCTTTCCACGTTAAAATAAACCCTCAATCGTCAAGATCGGTCACAAGATATTTTTGAATGAAAAAAGTGCAAAGCCTATAGTCCTGCATTTTTGCGAAATTTCGATTAAAATTTTTTGTCCCCGATTTTGACGAATGAGCGCTCGTTGGACGCGGAATAATGAGAGGAATGTAACAGTAAAATATTTCTGACCGAGACTTGCTAGTTTCAAAAATATGCCACAAAAAACCCTTAGTGTGTGACCTGATTTCTGGTGACCTTTCCTATGCAGTTTTTTTTGGTCTATTTTAAAAACTATATATTTATTTAGCAAAATTCCATTTTAGATCGCTTTGTATTCCTTTCCACGTTAAAATAAACCCTCAATCGTCAAGATCGGTCACAAGGTATTTTTTGAATGAAAAAAGTGCAAAGGTCCTGCATTTTTGCGAAATTTCGATTAAAATTGTTTGTCCCCGATTTTGAAGAATGAGAGCTCGTTGGACGCGGAATAATGAGAGGAATGTAACAGTAAAATATTTCTGACCGAGACTTGCTAGTTTCAAAAATATGCCACAAAAACCCTTAGTGTGTGACCTGATTTCTGGTGGCCTTTCCTATGCAGTTTTTTTGGTCTATTTTAAAAACTAGACATTTATTTAGCAAAATTCCTTTTTAGATCGCTTTGTATTCCTTTCCTCGTTAAAATAAACCCTCAATCGTCAAGATCGGTCACAAGGTATTTTTTGAATGAAAAAAGTGCAAAGCCTATAGTCCCTGCATTTTTGCGAAATTTCGATTAAAATTTTTTGTCCCCGATTTTGACGAATGAGCGCTCGTTGGACGCGGAATAATGAGAGGAATGTAACAGTAAAATATTTCTGACCGAGACTTGCTAGTTTCAAAAATATGCCACAAAAACCCTTAGTGTGTGACCTGATTTCTGGTGGCCTTTCCTATGCAGTTTTTTTTGGTCTATTTTAAAAACTATATATTTATTTAGCAGAATTCCTTTTTAGATCGCTTTGTATTCCTTTCCACGTTAAAATAAACCCTCAATCGTCAAGATCGGTCTCAAGGTATTTTTTGAATGAAAAAAGTGCAAAGCCTATAGTCCTGCATTTTTGCGAAATTTCGATTAAAATTTTTTGTACCCGACTTTGACGAATGAGCGCTCGTTGGACGCGGAATAATGGAGGAATGTAACAGTAAAATATTTCTGACCGATACTTGCTGGTTTCAAAAATATGCCACAAAAACTCTTAGTGTGTGACCTGATTTCTGGTGGCCTTTCCTATGCAGTTGTTTTGGTCTATTTTAAAAACTAGACATTTATTTAGCAAAATTCCTTTTTAGATCGCTTTGTATTCCTTTCCACGTTAAAGTAAACCCTCAATCGTCAAGATTGGTCACAAGGTATTTTTTGAATGAAAAGTGCAAAGCCTATAGTCCATGCCATTTTGCGAAATTTCGATTAAAATTTTTTGTCCCCGATTTTGACGAATGAGCGCTCGTTGGACGCGGAATAATGAGAGGAATGTAACAGTAAAATATTTCTGACCGATACTTGCTAGTTTCAAAAATATGCCACAACAACTCTTAGTGTGTTACCTGATTTCTGGTGGCCTTTCCTATGCAGTTTTTTTGGTCTAATTTAAAAACTAGACATTTATTTAGCAAAATTCCATTTTAGATCGCTTTGTATTCCTTTCCTCGTTAAAATAAACCCTCAATCGTCAAGATCGGTGACAAGGTATTTTTTGAATAAAAAAAGTGTAAAGCCTACAGTCCATGCCATTTTGCGAAATTTCGATTAAAATTTTTTGTCCCCGATTTTGACGAGTGAGCGCTCGTTGGACGCGGAATAATGAGAGGAATGTAACAGTAAAATATTTCTGACCGAGACTTGCTAGTTTCAAAAATATGCCACAAAAACTCTTAGTGTGTGACCTGATTTCTGGTGGCCTTTCCTATGCAGTTTTATTGGTCTATTTTAAAAACTATATATTTATTTAGCAAAATTCCTTTTTAGATCGCTTTGTATTCCTTTCCACGTTAAAATAAACCCTCAATCGTCAAGATCGGTCACAAGGTATTTTTTGAATGAAAAAAGTGCAAAGCCTATAGTCCTGCATTTTTGCGAAATTTCGATTAAAATTTTTTGTCCCCGATTTTGACGAATGAGCGCTCGTTGGACGCGGAATAATGAGAGGAATGTAACAGTAAAATATTTCTGACCGAGACTTGCTAGTTTCAAAAATATGCCACAAAAACCCTTAGTGTGTGACCTGATTTCTGGTGGGCTTTCCTATGCAGTTTTTTGGTCTATTTTAAAAACTATATATTTATTTAGCAGAATTCCTTTTTAGATCGCTTTGTATTCCTTTCCACGTTAAAATAAACCCTCAATCGTCAAGAACGGTCACAAGGTATTTTTTGAATGAAAAAAGTGCAAAGCCTATAGTCCTGCATTTTTGCGAAATTTCGATTAAAATTTTTTCTCCCCGACTTTGACGAATGAGCGCTCGTTGGACGCGGAATAATGAGAGGAATGTAACAGTAAAATATTTCTGACCGATACTTGCTAGTTTCAAAAATATGCCACAAAAACTCTTAGTGTGTGACCTGATTTCTGGTGGCCTTTCCTATGCAGTTTTTTTGGTCTATTTTAAAAACTAGACATTTATTTAGCAAAATTCCTTTTTAGATCGCTTTGTATTCCTTTCCACGTTAAAATAAACCCTCAATCGTCAAGATTGGTCACAAGGTATTTTTTGAATGAAAAAAGTGCAAAGCCTATAGTCCATGCCATTTTGCGAAATTTCGATTAAAATTTTTTGTACCCGATTTTGATGAATGAGCGCTCGTTGGACGCGGAATAATGAGAGGATTCTAACATTAAAATATTTCTGACCGAGACTTGCTAGTTTCAAAAATATGCCACAAAAACCATTAGTGTGTGACCTGATTTCTGGTGGCCTTTCCTATGCAGATTGGTCTATTTTAAAAACTATATCTTTATTTAGCAAAATTCCTTTTTAGATCGCTTTGTATTCCTTTCCACGTTAAAATAAACCCTCAATCGTCAAGATCGGTCACAAGGTATTTTTGAATGAAAAAAGTGCAAAGCCTATAGTCCTGCATTTTTGCGAAATTTCGATTAAAATTTTTTGTCCCCGATTTTGACGAATGAGCGCTCGTTGGACGCGGAATAATGAGAGGAATGTAACAGTAAAATATTGCTGACCGAGACTTGCTAGTTTCAAAAATATGCCACAAAAACCCTTAGTGTGTGACCTGATTTCTGGTGACCTTTCCTATGCAGTTTTTTTGGTCTATTTTAAAAACTGTATATTTATTTAGCAAAATTCCTTTTTAGATCGCTTTGTATTCCTTTCCACGTTAAAATAAACCCTCAATCGTCAAGATCGGTCACAAGGTATTTTTTGAATGAAAAAAGTGCAAAGGTCCTGCATTTTTGCGAAATTTCGATTAAAATTTTTTGTCCCCGATTTTGAAGAATGAGAGCTCGTTGGACGCGGAATAATGGAGGAATGTAACAGTAAAATATTTCTGACCGATACTTGCTAGTTTCAAAAATATGCCACAAAAACTCTTAGTGTGTGACCTGATTTCTGGTGGCCTTTCCTATGCAGTTGTTTTGGTCTATTTTAAAAACTAGACATTTATTTAGCAAAGTTCCTTTTTAGATCGCTTTGTATTCCTTTCCACGTTAAAATAAACCCTCAATCGTCAAGATCGGTCACAAGGTATTTTTTGAATGAAAAAAGTGCAAAGCCTATAGTCCTGCATTTTTGCGAAATTTCGATTAAAATTTTTTGTCCCCGATTTTGACGAATGAGCGCTCGTTGGACGCGGAATAATGAGAGGAATGTAACAGTAAAATATTTCTGACCGAGACTTGCTAGTTTCAAAAATATGCCAAAAAAACTCTTAGTGTGTGACCTGATTTCTGGTGGCCTTTCCTATGCAGTTTTTTTGGTCTATTTTAAAAACTATATATTTATTTAGCAGAATTCCTTTTTAGATCGCTTTGTATTCCTTTCCACGTTAAAATAAACCCTCAATCGTCAAGATCGGTCACAAGGTATTTTTTGAATGAAAAAAGTGCAAAGCCTATAGTCCTGCATTTTTGCGAAATTTCGATTAAAATTTTTTGTCCCCGACTTCGACGAATGAGCGCTCGTTGGACGCGGAATAATGGAGGAATGTAACAGTAAAATATTTCTGACCGATACTTGCTAGTTTCAAAAATATGCCACAAAAACTCTTAGTGTGTGACCTGATTTCTGGTGGCCTTTCCTATGCAGTTGTTTTGGTCTATTTTAAAAACTAGACATTTATTTAGCAAAGTTCCTTTTTAGATCGCTTTGTATTCCTTTCCACGTTAAAGTAAACCCTCAAACGTCAAGATTGGTCACAAGGTATTTTTTGAATGAAAAGTGCAAAGCCTATAGTCCATGCCATTTTGCGAAATTTCGATTAAAATTTTTTGTCCCCGATTTTGACGAATGAGCGCTCGTTGGACGCGGAATAATGAGAGGAATGTAACAGCAAAATATTTCTGACCGATACCTGCTAGTTTCAAAAATATGCCACAACAACTCTTAGTGTGTTACCTGATTTCTGGTGGCCTTTCCTATGCAGTTTTTTTGGTCTATTTTAAAAACTAGACATTTATTTAGCAAAATTCCATTTTAGGTCGCTTTGTATTCCTTTCCTCGTTAAAATAAACCCTCAATCGTCAAGATCGGTGACAAGGTATTTTTTGAATAAAAAAAGTGTAAAGCCTACAGTCCATGCCATTTTGCGAAATTTCGATTAAAATTTTTTGTCCCCGATTTTGACGAGTGAGCGCTCGTTGGACGCGGAATAATGAGAGGAATATAACAGTAAAATATTTCTGACCGAGACTTGCTAGTTTCAAAAATATGCCAAAAAAACTCTTAGTGTGTGACCTGATTTCTGGTGGCCTTTCCTATGCAGTTTTATTGGTCTATTTTAAAAACTATATATTTATTTAGCAAAATTCCTTTTTAGATCGCTTTGTATTCCTTTCCACGTTAAAATAAACCCTCAATCGTCAAGATCGGTCACAAGATATTTTTGAATGAAAAAAGTGCAAAGCCTATAGTCCTGCATTTTTGCGAAATTTCGATTAAAATTTTTTGTCCCCGATTTTGACGAATGAGCGCTCGTTGGACGCGGAATAATGAGAGGAATGTAACAGTAAAATATTTCTGACCGAGACTTGCTAGTTTCAAAAATATGCCACAAAAACCCTTAGTGTGTGACCTGATTTCTGGTGACCTTTCCTATGCAGTTTTTTTGGTCTATTTTAAAAACTATATATTTATTTAGCAAAATTCCATTTTAGATCGCTTTGTATTCCTTTCCACGTTAAAATAAACCCTCAATCGTCAAGATCGGTCACAAGGTATTTTTTGAATGAAAAAAGTGCAAAGGTCCTGCATTTTTGCGAAATTTCGATTAAAATTGTTTGTCCCCGATTTTGAAGAATGAGAGCTCGTTGGACGCGGAATAATGAGAGGAATGTAACAGTAAAATATTTCTGACCGAGACTTGCTAGTTTCAAAAATATGCCACAAAAACCCTTAGTGTGTGACCTGATTTCTGGTGGCCTTTCCTATGCAGTTTTTTTGGTCTATTTTAAAAACTAGACATTTATTTAGCAAAATTCCTTTTTAGATCGCTTTGTATTCCTTTCCTCGTTAAAATAAACCCTCAATCGTCAAGATCGGTCACAAGGTATTTTTTGAATGAAAAAAGTGCAAAGCCTATAGTCCTGCATTTTTGCGAAATTTCGATTAAAATTTTTTGTCCCCGATTTTGACGAATGAGCGCTCGTTGGACGCGGAATAATGAGAGGAATGTAACAGTAAAATATTTCTGACCGAGACTTGCTAGTTTCAAAAATATGCCACAAAAACCCTTAGTGTGTGACCTGATTTCTGGTGGCCTTTCCTATGCAGTTTTTTTGGTCTATTTTAAAAACTATATATTTATTTAGCAGAATTCCTTTTTAGATCGCTTTGTATTCCTTTCCACGTTAAAATAAACCCTCAATCGTCAAGATCGGTCTCAAGGTATTTTTTGAATGAAAAAAGTGCAAAGCCTATAGTCCTGCATTTTTGCGAAATTTCGATTAAAATTTTTTGTACCCGACTTTGACGAATGAGCGCTCGTTGGACGCGGAATAATGGAGGAATGTAACAGTAAAATATTTCTGACCGATACTTGCTGGTTTCAAAAATATGCCACAAAAACTCTTAGTGTGTGACCTGATTTCTGGTGGCCTTTCCTATGCAGTTGTTTTGGTCTATTTTAAAAACTAGACATTTATTTAGCAAAATTCCTTTTTAGATCGCTTTGTATTCCTTTCCACGTTAAAGTAAACCCTCAATCGTCAAGATTGGTCACAAGGTATTTTTTGAATGAAAAGTGCAAAGCCTATAGTCCATGCCATTTTGCGAAATTTCGATTAAAATTTTTTGTCCCCGATTTTGACGAATGAGCGCTCGTTGGACGCGGAATAATGAGAGGAATGTAACAGTAAAATATTTCTGACCGATACTTGCTAGTTTCAAAAATATGCCACAACAACTCTTAGTGTGTTACCTGATTTCTGGTGGCCTTTCCTATGCAGTTTTTTTGGTCTAATTTAAAAACTAGACATTTATTTAGCAAAATTCCATTTTAGATCGCTTTGTATTCCTTTCCTCGTTAAAATAAACCCTCAATCGTCAAGATCGGTGACAAGGTATTTTTTGAATAAAAAAAGTGTAAAGCCTACAGTCCATGCCATTTTGCGAAATTTCGATTAAAATTTTTTGTCCCCGATTTTGACGAGTGAGCGCTCGTTGGACGCGGAATAATGAGAGGAATGTAACAGTAAAATATTTCTGACCGAGACTTGCTAGTTTCAAAAATATGCCACAAAAACTCTTAGTGTGTGACCTGATTTCTGGTGGCCTTTCCTATGCAGTTTTATTGGTCTATTTTAAAAACTATATATTTATTTAGCAAAATTCCTTTTTAGATCGCTTTGTATTCCTTTCCACGTTAAAATAAACCCTCAATCGTCAAGATCGGTCACAAGGTATTTTTTGAATGAAAAAAGTGCAAAGCCTATAGTCCTGCATTTTTGCGAAATTTCGATTAAAATTTTTTGTCCCCGATTTTGACGAATGAGCGCTCGTTGGACGCGGAATAATGAGAGGAATGTAACAGTAAAATATTTCTGACCGAGACTTGCTAGTTTCAAAAATATGCCACAAAAACCCTTAGTGTGTGACCTGATTTCTGGTGGGCTTTCCTATGCAGTTTTTTGGTCTATTTTAAAAACTATATATTTATTTAGCAGAATTCCTTTTTAGATCGCTTTGTATTCCTTTCCACGTTAAAATAAACCCTCAATCGTCAAGAACGGTCACAAGGTATTTTTTGAATGAAAAAAGTGCAAAGCCTATAGTCCTGCATTTTTGCGAAATTTCGATTAAAATTTTTTCTCCCCGACTTTGACGAATGAGCGCTCGTTGGACGCGGAATAATGAGAGGAATGTAACAGTAAAATATTTCTGACCGATACTTGCTAGTTTCAAAAATATGCCACAAAAACTCTTAGTGTGTGACCTGATTTCTGGTGGCCTTTCCTATGTAGTTTTTTTGGTCTATTTTAAAAACTAGACATTTATTTAGCAAAATTCCTTTTTAGATCGCTTTGTATTCCTTTCCACGTTAAAATAAACCCTCAATCGTCAAGATTGGTCACAAGGTATTTTTTGAATGAAAAAAGTGCAAAGCCTATAGTCCATGCCATTTTGCGAAATTTCGATTAAAATTTTTTGTACCCGATTTTGATGAATGAGCGCTCGTTGGACGCGGAATAATGAGAGGATTCTAACATTAAAATATTTCTGACCGAGACTTGCTAGTTTCAAAAATATGCCACAAAAACCATTAGTGTGTGACCTGATTTCTGGTGGCCTTTCCTATGCAGTTTTATTGGTCTATTTTAAAAACTATATCTTTATTTAGCAAAATTCCTTTTTAGATCGCTTTGTATTCCTTTCCACGTTAAAATAAACCCTCAATCGTCAAGATCGGTCACAAGGTATTTTTGAATGAAAAAAGTGCAAAGCCTATAGTCCTGCATTCTTGCGAAATTTCGATTAAAATTTTTTGTCCCCGATTTTGACGAATGAGCGCTCGTTGGACGCGGAATAATGAGAGGAATGTAACAGTAAAATATTGCTGACCGAGACTTGCTAGTTTCAAAAATATGCCACAAAAACCCTTAGTGTGTGACCTGATTTCTGGTGACCTTTCCTATGCAGTTTTTTTGGTCTATTTTAAAAACTGTATATTTATTTAGCAAAATTCCTTTTTAGATCGCTTTGTATTCCTTTCCACGTTAAAATAAACCCTCAATCGTCAAGATCGGTCACAAGGTATTTTTTGAATGAAAAAAGTGCAAAGGTCCTGCATTTTTGCGAAATTTCGATTAAAATTTTTTGTCCCCGATTTTGAAGAATGAGAGCTCGTTGGACGCGGAATAATGAGAGGAATGTAACAGTAAAATATTTCTGACCGAGACTGGCTAGTTTCAAAAATATGCCACAAAAACCCTTAGTGTGTGACCTGATTTCTGGTGGCCTTTCCTATGCAGTTTTTTTGGTCTATTTTAAAAACTATATATTTATTTAGCAAAATTCCTTTTTAGATCGCTTTGTATTCCTTTCCACGTTAAAATAAACCCTCAATCGTCAAGATCGGTCACAAGGTATTTTTGAATGAAAAAAGTGCAAAGCCTATAGTCCTGCATTTTTGCGAAATTTCGATTAAAATTTTTTGTCCCCGATTTTGACGAATGAGCGCTCGTTGGGCGCGGAATAATGAGAGGAATGTAACAGTTAAATATTTCTGACCGAGACTTGCTAGTTTCAAAAATATGCCACAAAACCCTTAGTGTGTGACCTGATTTCTGGTGGCCTTTCCTATGCAGTTTTTTTGGTCTATTTTCAAAACTATATATTTATTTAGCAAAATTCCTTTTTAGATCGCTTTGTATTCCTTTCCACATTAAAATAAACCCTCAATCGTCAAGATCGGTCACAAGGTATTTTGTGAATGAAAAAAGTGCAAAGCCTATATTCCTGCCATTTTGCGAAATTTCGATTAACGTTTTTTCTCCCCGATTTTGACGAATGAGCGCTCCTTTGACGCGGAATAATGAGAGGAATCTAACAGTAAAATATTTCTGACCGATACTTGCTAGTTTCAAAAAATATGCCACAACAACTCTTAGTGTGACCTGATTTCTGGTGGCCTTTCCTATGCAGTTTTTTTGGTCTATTTTAAAAACTATATATTTATTTAGCAAAATTCCTTTTTAGATCGCCTTGTATCCCTTTCCACGTTAAAATAAACCCTCAATCGTCAAGATCGGACACAAGGTATTTTTTGAATGAAAAAAGTGCAAAGCCTATAGTCCTGCATTTTTGCGAAATTTCGATTAAAATTTTTTGTCCCCGATTTTGACGAATGAGCGCTCGTTGGACGCGGAATAATGAGAGGAATGTAACAGTAAAATATTTCTGACCAAGACTTGCTAGTTTCAAAAATATGCCACAAAAACCCTTAGTGTGTGACCTGATTTCTGGTGGCCTTTCCTATGCAGTTTTTTTGGTCTATTTTAAAAACTATATATTTATTTAGCAGAATTCCTTTTTAGATCGCTTTGTATTCCTTTCCACGTTAAAATAAACCCTCAATCGTCAAGATCGGTCACAAGGTATTTTTTGAATGAAAAAAGTGCAAAGCCTATAGCCTGCATTTTTGCGAAATTTCGATTAAAATTTTTTGTCCCCGATTTTGACGAATGAGCGCTCGTTGGACGCGGAATAATGAGAGGAATGTAACAGTAAAATATTTCTGACCGAGACTTGCTAGTTTCAAAAATATGCCACAAAAACCCTTAGTGTGTGACCTGATTTCTGGTGGCCTTTCCTATGCAGTTTTTTTGGTCTATTTTAAAAGCTATATATTTATTTAGCAAAATTCCTTTTTAGATCGGTTTGTATCCCTTTCCACGTTAAAATAAACCCTCAATCGTCAAGATCGGTCACAAGGTATTTTTTGAATGAAAAAAGTGCAAAGCCTATAGTCCTGCATTTTTGCGAAATTTCGATTAAAATTTTTTGTCCCCGATTTTGATGAATGAGCTCTCGTTTGACGCGGAATAATGAGAGGAATGTAACAGTAAAATATTTCTGACCGGGACTTGCTAGTTTCAAAAATATGCCACAAAAACCCTTAGTGTGTGACCTGATTTCTGGTGGCCTTTCCTATGCAGTTTTTTTGGTCTATTTTCAAAACTATATATTTATTTAGCAAAATTCCATTTTAGATCGCTTTGTATTCCTTTCCATGTTAAAATAAACCCTCAATCGTCAAGATTGGTCACAAGGTATTTTTTGAATGAAAAAAGTGCAAAGCCTATAGTCCTGCATTTTTGCGAAATTTCGATTAAAATTTTTTGTCCCCGATTTTGACGAATGAGCGCTCATTGGACGCGGAATAATGAGAGGAATGTAACAGTAAAATATTTCTGACCGAGACTTGCTAGTTTCAAAAATATACCACAAAAACCCTTAGTGTGTGACCTGATTTCTGGTGGCCTTTCCTATGCAGTTTTTTTGGTCTATTTTAAAAACTATATATTTATTTAGCAAAATTCCTCTTTAGATCGCTTTGTATTCCTTTCCATGTTAAAATAAACCCTCAATCGTCAAGATTGGTCACAAGGTATATTTTGAATGAAAAAAGTGCAAAGCCTATAGTCCTGCATTTTTGCGAAATTTCGATTAAAATTTTTTGTCCGCGATTTTGACGAATGAGCGCTCGTTGGACGCGGAATAATGAGAGGAATCTAACAATAAAATATTTCTGACCGATACTTGCTAGTTTCAAAAATATGCCACAACAACTCTTAGTGTGTGACCTGATTTCTGGTGGCCTTTCCTATGCAGTTTTTTTGATCTATTTTAAAAACTATATATTTATTTAGCAGAATTCCTTTTTAGATCGCTTTGTATTCCTTTCCACGTTAAAATAAACCCTCAATCGTCAAGATCGGTCACAAGGAATTTTTTGAATGAAAAAAGTGCAAAGCCTATAGTCCTGCATTTTTGCGAAATTTCGATTAAAATTTTTTGTCCCCGATTTTGACGAATGAGCGCTCGTTGGACGCGGAATAATGAGAGGAATCTAACAGTAAAATGTTTCTGACCGATACTTGCTAGTTTCAAAAATATGCCACAAAAACCCTTAGTGTGTGACCTGATTTCTGGTGGGCTTTCCTATGCAGTTTTTTTGGTCTATTTTAAAAACTATATATTTATTTAGCAAAACTCCATTTTAGATCGCTTTGTATTCCTTTCCATGTTAAAATAAACCCTCAATCGTCAAGATTGGTCACAAGGTATTTTTTGAATGAAAAAAGTGCAAAGCCTATAGTCCTGCATTTTTGCGAAATTTCGATTAAAATTTTTTGTCCCCGATTTTGACGAATGAGCGCTCGTTGGACGCGGAATAATGAGAGGAATGTAACAGTAAAATATTTCTGACCGAGACTTGCTAGTTTCAAAAATATGCCACAAAAACCCTTAGTGTGTGACCTGATTTCTGGTGGCCTTTCCTATGCAGTTTTTTTGGTCTATTTTAAAAACTATATATTTATTTAGCAGAATTCCTTTTTAGATCGCTTTGTATTCCTTTCCACGTTAAAATAAACCCTCAATCGTCAACATCGGTCACAAGGAATTTTTTGAATGAAAAAAGTGCAAAGCCTATAGTCCTGCATTTTTGCGAAATTTCGATTAAAATTTTTTGTCCCCGATTTTGACGAATGAGCGCTCGTTGGACGCGGAATAATGAGAGGAATGTAACAGTAAAATATTTCTGACCGAGACTTGCTAGTTTCAAAAATATGCCACAAAAACCCTTAGTGTGTGACCTGATTTCTGGTGGCCTTTCCTATGCAGTTTTTTTGGTCTATTTTAAAAACTATATATTTATTTAGCAAAATTCCTTTTTAGATCGCTTTGTATTCCTTTACATGTTAAAATAAACCCTCAATCGTCAAGATTGGTCACAAGGTATTTTTTGAATGAAAAAAGTGCAAAGCCTATAGTCCATGCCATTTTGCGAAATTTCGATTAAAATTTTTTGTCCCCGATTTTGACGAATGAGCGCTCGTTGGACGCGGAATAATGAGAGGAATCTAACAGTAAAATATTTCTGACCGATACTTGCTAGTTTCAAAAATATGCCACAACAACTCTTAGTGTGTGACCTGATTTCTGGTGGCCTTTCCTATGCAGTTTTTTTGGTCTATTTTAAAAACTATATATTTATTTAGCAGAATTCCTTTTTAGATCGCTTTGTATTCCTTTCCACGTTAAAATAAACCCTCAATCGTCAAGATCGGTCACAAGGAATTTTTTGAATGAAAAAAGTGCAAAGCCTATAGTCCTACATTTTTGCGAAATTTCGATTAAAATTTTTTGTCCCCGATTTTGACGAATGAGCGCTCGTTGGACGCGGAATAATGAGAGGAATGCAACAGTAAAATATTTCTGACCGAGACTTGCTAGTTTCAAAAATATGCCACAAAAACCCTTAGTGTGTGACCTGATTTCTGGTGGGCTTTCCTATGCAGTTTTTTTGGTCTATTTTAAAAACTATATATTTATTTAGCAAAATTCCATTTTAGATCGCTTTGTATTCCTTTCCATGTTAAAATAAACCCTCAATCGTCAAGATTGGTAACAAAGTATTTTTTGAATGAAAAAAGTGCAAAGCCTATAGTCCTGCCATTTTGCGAAATTTCGATTAAAATTTTTTGTCCCCGATTTTGACGAATGAGCGCTCGTTGGACGCGGAATAATGAGAGGAATCTAACAGTAAAATATTTCTGACCGATACTTGCTAGTTTCAAAAATATGCCACAACAACTCTTAGTGTGTGACCTGATTTCTGGTGGCCTTTCCTATGCAGTTTTTTTGGTCTATTTTGAAAACTAGACATTTATTTAGCAAAATTCCTTTTTAGATCGCTTTGTATTCCTTTCCACGTTAAAATAAACCCTCATTCGTCAAGATCGGTCACAAGGTATTTTTTGAATGAAAAAAGTGCAAAGCCTATAGTCCTGCCATTTTGCGAAATTTCGATTAACATCTTTTGTCCCCGATTTTGACGAATGAGCGCTCGTTGGACGCGGAATAATGAGAGGAATCTAACAGTAAAATATTTCTGCCGAGACTTGCTAGTTTCAAAAGTATGCCACAAAAACCCTTAGTGTGTGACCTGATTTCTGGTGGCCTTTCCTATGCAGTTTTTTTGGTCTATTTTAAAAACTAGACATTTATTTAGCAAAATTCGTTTTTAGATCGCTTTGTATTCCTTTCCACGTTAAAATAAACCCTTAATCGTCAAGATCGGTCACAAGGTATTTTTTGAATGAAAAAAGTGCAGAGCCTATAGTCATGCCATTTTGCGAAATTTCGATTAAAATTTTTAGTCCCCGATTTTGATGAATGAGCGCTCGTTGGACGCGGAATAATGAGAGGAATGTAACAGTAAAATATTTCTGACCGAGACTTGCTAGTTTCAAAAATATGCCACAAAAACCCTTAGTGTGTGACCTGATTTCTGGTGGGCTTTCCTATGCAGTTTTTTTGGTCTATTTTAAAAACTATATATTTATTTAGCAAAATTCCATTTTAGATTGCTTTGTATTCCTTTCCATGTTAAAATAAACCCTCAATCGTCAAGATTGGTCACAAGGTATTTTTTGAATGAAAAAAGTGCAAAGCCTATAGTCCTGCATTTTTGCGAAATTTCGATTAAAATTTTTTGTCCGCGATTTTGACGAATGAGCGCTCGTTGGACGCGGAATAATGAGAGGAATGTAACAGTAAAATATTTCTGACCGAGACTTGCTAGTTTCAAAAATATGCCACAAAAACCCTTAGTGTGTGACCTGATTTCTGGTGGCCTTTCCTATGCAGTTTTTTGGTCTATTTTAAAAACTATTTATTTATTACGCAAAATTCCTTTTTAGATCGCTTTGTATTCCTTTCCATGTTAAAATAAACCCTCAATCGTCAAGATTGGTCACAAGGTATTTTTTGAATGAAAAAAGTGCAAAGCCTATAGTCCATGCCATTTTGCGAAATTTCGATTAAAATTTTTTGTCCCCGATTTTGACGAATGAGCGCTCGTTGGACGCGGAATAATAAGAGGAATCTAACAGTAAAATATTTCTGACCGATACTTGCTAGTTTCAAAAATATGCCACAACAACTCTTAGTGTGTGACCTGATTTCTGGTGGCCTTTCCTATGCAGTTTTTTTTGGTCTATTTTAAAAACTATATATTTATTTAGCAGAATTCCTTTTTAGATAGCTTTGTATTCCTTTCCACGTTAAAATAAACCATCAATCGTCAAGATCGGTCACAAGGAATTTTTTGAATGAAAAAAGTGCAAAGCCTATAGTCCTGCATTTTTGCGAAATTTCGATTAAAATTTTTTGTCCCCGATTTTGCACGAATGAGCGCTCGTTGGACGCGGAATAATGAGAGGAATCTAACAGTAAAATGTTTCTGACCGATACTTGCTAGTTTCAAAAATATGCCACAAAAACCCTTAGTGTGTGACCTGATTTCTGGTGGGCTTTCCTATGCAGTTTTTTTGGTCTATTTTAAAAACTATATATTTATTTAGCAAAACTCCATTTTAGATCGCTTTGTATTCCTTTCCATGTTAAAATAAACCCTCAATCGTCAAGATTGGTCACAAGGTATTTTTTGAATGAAAAAAGTGCAAAGCCTATAGTCCTGCATTTTTGCGAAATTTCGATTAAAATTTTTTGTCCCCCGATTTTGACGAATGAGCGCTCGTTGGACGCGGAATAATGAGAGGAATGTAACAGTAAAATATTTCTGACCGAGACTTGCTAGTTTCAAAAATATGCCACAAAAACCCTTAGTGTGTGACCTGATTTCTGGTGGCCTTTCCTATGCAGTTTTTTTGGTCTATTTTAAAAACTATATATTTATTTAGCAAAATTCCTTTTTAGATCGCTTTGTATTCCTTTCCATGTTAAAATAAACCCTCAATCGTCAAGATTGGTCACAAGGTATTTTTTTGAATGAAAAAAGTGCAAAGCCTATAGTCCTGCATTTTTGCGAAATTTCGATTAAAATTTTTTGTCCCCGATTTTGACGAATGAACGCTCGTTGGACGCGGAATAATGAGAGGAATCTAACAGTAAAATATTTCTGACCAATACTTGCTAGTTTCAAAAATATGCCACAACAACTCTTAGTGTGTGACCTGATTTCTGGTGGCCTTTCCTATGCAGTTTTTTTGGTCTATTTTAAAAACTATATATTTATTTAGCAGAATTCCTTTTTAGATCGCTTTGTATTCCTTTCCACGTTAAAATAAACCCTCAATCGTCAACATCGGTCACAAGGAATTTTTTGAATGAAAAAAGTGCAAAGCCTATAGTCCTGCATTTTTGCGAAATTTCGATTAAAATTTTTTGTCCCCCGATTTTGACGAATGAGCGCTCGTTGGACGCGGAATAATGAGAGGAATGTAACAGTAAAATATTTCTGACCGAGACTTGCTAGTTTCAAAAATATGCCACAAAAACCCTTAGTGTGTGACCTGATTTCTGGTGGCCTTTCCTATGCAGTTTTTTTGGTCTATTTTCAAAACTATATATTTATTTAGCAAAATTCCTTCTTAGATCGCTTTGTATTCCTTTCCATGTTAAAATAAACCCTCAATCGTCAAGATTGGTCACAAGGTATTTTTTGAATGAAAAAAGTGCAAAGCCTATAGTCCATGCTATTTTGCGAAATTTCGATTAAAATTTTTTGTCCCCGATTTTGACGAATGAGCGCTCGTTGGACGCGGAATAATGAGAGGAATCTAACAGTAAAATATTTCTGACCGATACTTGCTAGTTTCAAAAATATGCCACAACAACTCTTAGTGTGTGACCTGATTTCTGGTGGCCTTTCCTATGCAGTTTTTTTGGTCTATTTTAAAAACTATATATTTATTTAGAAGAATTGCTTTTTAGATCGCTTTGTATTCCTTTCCACGTTAAAATAAACCCTCAATCGTCAAGATCGGTCACAAGGAATTTTTTGAATGAAAAAAGTGCAAAGCCTATAGTCCTACATTTTTGCGAAATTTCGATTAAAATTTGTTGTCCCCGATTTTGACGAATGAGCGCTCGTTGGACGCGGAATAATGAGAGGAATGTAACAGTAAAATATTTCTGACCGAGACTTGCTAGTTTCAAAAATATGCCACAAAAACCCTTAGTGTGTGACCTGATTTCTGGTGGCCTTTCCTATGGAGTTTTTTTGGTCTATTTTAAAAACTATATATTTATTTAGCAAAATTCCTTTTTAGATCGCTTTGTATCCCTTTCCACGTTAAAATAAACCCTCAATCGTCAAGATCGGTCACAAGGTATTTTTTGAATGAAAAAAGTGCAAAGCCTATAGTCCTGCATTTTTGCGAAATTTCGATTAAAATTTTTTGTCCCCGATTTTGACGAATGAGCGCTCGTTGGACGCGGAATAATGAGAGGAATCTAACAGTAAAATATTTCTGACCGATACTTGCTAGTTTCAAAAATATGCCACAACAACTCTTAGTGTGTGACCTGATTTCTGGTGGCCTTTCCTATGCAGTTTTTTTGGTCTATTTTAAAAACTATATATTTATTTAGCAGAATTCCTTTTTAGATCGCTTTGTATTCCTTTCCATGTTAAAATAAACCCTCAATCGTCAAGATTGGTCACAAGGTATTTTTTGAATGAAAAAAGTGCAAAGCCTATAGTCCTGCCATTTTGCGAAATTTCGATTAACATCTTTCGTCCCCGATTTTGACGAATGAGCGCTCGTTGGACACGGAATAATGAGAGGAATCTAACAGTAAAATATTTCTGACCGAGACTTGCTAGTTTCAAAAATATGCCGCAAAAACCCTTAGTGTGTGACCTGATTTCTGGTGGCCTTTCCTATGCAGTTTTTTTGGTCTATTTTCAAAACTGTATACTTATTTAGCAAAATTCCTTTTTAGATCGCTTTGTATTCCTTTCCACGTTAAAATAAACCCTCAATCGTCAAGATCGGTCACAAGGAATTTTTTGAATGAAAAAAGTGCAAAGCCTATAGTCCTGCATTTTTGCGAAATTTCGATTAAAATTTTTTGTCCCCGATTTTGACGAATGAGCGCTCGTTGGACGCGGAATAATGAGAGGAATGCAACAGTAAAATATTTCTGACCGAGACTTGCTAGTTTCAAAAATATGCCACAAAAACCCTTAGTGTGTGACCTGATTTCTGGTGGGCTTTCCTATGCAGTTTTTTTGGTCTATTTTAAAAACTATATATTTATTTAGCAAAATTCCATTTTAGATCGCTTTGTATTCCTTTCCATGTTAAAATAAACCCTCAATCGTCAAGATTGGTCACAAGGTATTTTTTGAATGAAAAAAGTGCAAAGCCTATAGTCCTGAATTTTTGCGAAATTTCGATTAAAATTTTTTGTCCCCGATTTTGACGAATGAGCGCTCGTTGGACGCGGAATAATGAGAGGAATGTAACAGTAAAATATTTCTGACCGAGACTTGCTAGTTTCAAAAATATGCCACAAAAACCCTTAGTGTGTGACCTGATTTCTGGTGGCCTTTCCTATGCAGTTTTTTTGGTCTATTTTAAAAACTATATATTTATTTAGCAAAATTCCTTTTTAGATCGCTTTGTATTCCTTTCCATGTTAAAATAAACCCTCAATCGTCAAGATTGGTCACAAGGTATTTTTTGAATGAAAAAAGTGCAAAGCCTATAGTCCTGCATTTTTGCGAAATTTCGATTAAAATTTTTTGCCCCCGATTTTGACGAATGAGCGCTCGTTGAACGAGGAATAATGAGAGGAATCTAACCGTAAAATATTTCTGACCGATACTTGCTAGTTTCAAAAATATGCCACAACAACTCTTAGTGTGTGACCTGATTTCTGGTGGCCTTTCCTATGCAGTTTTTTTGGTCTATTTTAAAAACTACATATTTATTTAGTAGAATTCCTTTTTAGATCGCTTTGTACTCCTTTCCACGTTAAAATAAACCCTCAATCGTCAAGATTGGTCACAAGGTATTTTTTGAATGAAAAAAGTGCAAAGCCTATAGTCCTGCATTTTTGCGAAATTTCGATTAAAATTTTTTGTCCCCGATTTTGACGAATGAGCGCTCGTTGGACGCGGAATAATGAGAGGAATGTAACAGTAAAATATTTCTGACCGAGACTTGCTAGTTTCAAAAATATGCCACAAAAACCCTTAGTGTGTGACCTGATTTCTGGTGGCCTTTCCTATGCAGTTTTTTTGGTGTATTTTAAAAACTAGACATTTATTTAGCAAAATTCCTTTTTAGATCGCTTTGTATTCCTTTCCACGTTAAAATAAACCCTCAATCGTCAAGATTGGTCACAAGGTATTTTTTGAATGAAAAAAGTGCAAAGCCTATAGTCCATGCCATTTTGCGAAATTTCGATTAAAATTTTTTGTACCCGATTTTGATGAATGAGCGCTCGTTGGACGCGGAATAATGAGAGGATTCTAACATTAAAATATTTCTGACCGAGACTTGCTAGTTTCAAAAATATGCCACAAAAACCATTAGTGTGTGACCTGATTTCTGGTGGCCTTTCCTATGCAGTTTTTTGGTCTATTTTAAAAACTATATATTTATTTAGCAAAATTTCTTTTTAGATCGCTTTGTATTCCTTTCAACGTTAAAATAAACCCTCAATCGTCAAGATCGGTCACAAGGTATTTTTGAATGAAAAAAGTGCAAAGCCTATAGTCCTGCATTTTTGCGAAATTTCGATTAAAATTTTTTTTCCCCGATTTTGACGAATGAGCGCTCGTTGGACGCGGAATAATGAGAGGAATGTAACAGTAAAATATTTCTGACCGATACTTGCTAGCTTCAAAAATATGCCACAACAACTCTTAGTGTGACCTGATTTCTGGTGGCCTTTCCTATGCAGTTTTTTTGGTCTATTTTAAAAACTGTATATTTATTTAGCAAAATTCCTTTTTAGATCGCTTTGTATCCCTTTCCACGTTAAAATAAACCCTCAATCGTCAAGATCGGTCACAAGGAATTTTTTTGAATTTTAAAAGTGCAAAGCCCTATAGTCCTGCATTTTTGCGAAATTTCGATTAAAATTTTTTGTCCCCGATTTTGACGAATGAGCGCTCGTTGGACGCGGAATAATGAGAGAAATGTAACAGTAAAATATTTCTGACCGAGACTTGCTAGTTTCAAAAATATGCCACAAAAACCCTTAGTGTGTGACCTGATTTCTGGTGGCCTTTCCTATGCAGTTTTTTTGGTCTATTTTAAAAACTATATATTTATTTAGCAGAATTCTCGCTTTGTATTCCTTTCCACGTTAAAATAAACCCTCAATCGTCAAGATCGGTCACAAGGTATTTTTTGAATGAAAAAAGTGCAAAGCCTATAGTCCTGCATTTTTGCGAAATTTCGATTAAAATTTTTTGTCCCCGATTTTGACGAATGAGCGCTCGTTGGACGCGGAATAATGAGAGGAATGTAACAGTAAAATATTTCTGACCGAGACTTGCTAGTTTCAAAAATATGCCACAAAAACCCTTAGTGTGTGACCTGATTTCTGGTGGCCTTTCCTATGCAGTTTTTTTGGTCTATTTTAAAAACTATATATTTATTTAGCAAAATTCCTTTTTAGATCGCTTTGTATCACTTTCCACGTTAAAATAAACCCTCAATCGTCAAGATCGGTCACAAGGTATTTTTTGAATGAAAAAAGTGCAAAGCCTATAGTCCTGCATTTTTGCGAAATTTCGATTAAAATTTTTTGTCCAAGATTTTGACGAATGAGCGCTCGTTGGACGCGGAATAATGAGAGGAATGTAACAGTAAAATATTTCTGACCGATACTAGCTAGTTTCAAAAATATGCCACAACAACTCTTAGTGTGTGACCTGAGTTCTGGTGGCCTTTCCTATGCAGTTTTTTTTGGTCTATTTTAAAAGCTATATATTTATTTAGCAGAAGTCCTTTTTAGATCGCTTTGTATTCCTTTCCACGTTAAAATAAACCCTCAATCGTCAAGATCGGTGACAAGGAATTTTTTGAATGAAAAAAGTGCAAAGCCTATAGTCCTGCATTTTTGCGAAATTTCGATTAAAATTTTTTGTCCCCGATTTTGACGAATGAGCGCTCGTTGGACGCGGAATAATGAGAGTAATGTAACAGTAAAATATTTCTGACCGAGACTTGCTAGTTTCAAAAATATGTCACAAAAACCCTTAGTGTGTGACCTGATTTCTGGTGGGCTTTCCTATGCAGTTTTTTTGGTCTATTTTAAAAACTGTATATTTATTTAGCAAAATTCCATTTTAGATCGCTTTGTATTCCTTTCCATGTTAAAATAAACCCTCAATCGTCAAGATTGGTCACAAGGTATTTTTTGAATGAAAAAAGTGCAAAGCCTGTAGTCCTGCATTTTTGCGAAATTTCGATTAAAATTTTTTGTCCCCGATTTTGACGAATGAGCGCTCGTTGGACGCGAAATAATGAGAGGAATCTAACAGTAAAATATTTCTGACCGAGACTTGCTAGTTTCAAAAATATGCCACAAAAACCTTTAGTGTGTGACCTGATTTCTGGTGGCCTTTCCTATGCAGTTTTTTTGGTCTATTTTAAAAACTAGACATTTATTTCAGAATTACTTTTTAGATAGCTTTGTATTCCTTTCCACGTTAAAATAAACCCTCAATCGTCAAGATTGGTCACAAGGTATTTTTTGAATGAAAAAAGTGCAAAGCCTGTAGTCCTGCATTTTTGCGAAATTTCGATTAAAATTTTTTGTACCCGATTTTGACGAATGAGCGCTCGTTGGACGCGGAATAATGAGAGGAATCTAACAGTAAAATATTTCTGACCGAGACTTGCTAGTTTCAAAAATATGCCACAAAAACCTTTAGTGTGTGACCTGATTTCTGGTGGCCTTTCCTATGCAGTTTTTTTGGTCTATTTTAAAAACTAGACATTTATTTAGCAGAATTACTTTTTAGATAGCTTTGTATTCCTTTCCACGTTAAAATAAACCCTCAATCGTCAAGATTGGTCACAAGGTATTTTTTGATTGAAAAAAGTGCAAAGCCTATAGTCCATGCCACTTTGCAAAATTTCGATTAAAATTTTTTGTCCCCGAATTTGAGGAATAAGCGCTCGTTGGACGCGGAATAATGAGAGGAATGTAACAGTAAAATATTTCTGACCGAGACTTGCTAGTTTCAAAAATATGCCACAAAAACCCTTAGTGTGTGACCTGATTTCTGGTGGCCTTTCCTATGCAGTTTTTTTGGTCTATTTTTAAAACTAGATATTTATTTAGCAAAATTCCTTTTTAGATCGCTTTGTATTGCTTTCCATGTTAAAATGAACCCTCAATCGTCAAGATTGGTCACAACGTATTTTTTGAATGAAAAAAGTGCAAAGCCTATAGTCCATGCCATTTTGCGAAATTTCGATTAAAATTTTTTGTCCCCGAGTTTGATGAATGAGCGCTCGTTGGACGCGGAATAATGAGAGGAATGTAACAGTAAAATATTTCTGACCGAGACTTGCTAGTTTCAAAAATATGCCACAAAAACCCTTAGTGTGTGACCTGATTTCTGGTGGCCTTTCCTATGCAGTTTTTTTGGTCTATTTTAAAAACTAGACATTTATTTAGCAAAATTCCTTTTTAGATCGCTTTGTATTCCTTTCCATGTTAAAATAAACCCTCAATCGTCAAGATTGGTCAGAAGGTATTTTTTGAATGAAAAAAGTGCAAAGCCTGTTGTCCATGCCATTTTGCGAAATTTCGATTAAATTTTTTTGTCCCCGATTTTGATGAATGAGCGCTCGTTGGACGCGGAATAATGAGAGGAATGTAACAGTAAAATATTTCTGACCGAGACTTGCTAGTTTCAAAATATGCCACAAAACCCTTAGTGTGTGACCTGATTTCTGGTGGCCTTTCCTATGCAGTTTTTTTGGTCTATTTTAAAAACTAGACATTTATTTAGCAGAATTACTTTTTAGATAGCTTTGTATTCCTTTCCACGTTAAAATAAACCCTCAATCGTCAAGATTGGTCACAAGGTATTTTTTGAATGAAAAAAGTGCAAAGCCTGTAGTCCTGCATTTTTGCGAAATTTCGATTAAAATTTTTTGTACCCGATTTTGACGAATGAGCGCTCGTTGGACGCGGAATAATGAGAGGAATCTAACAGTAAAATATTTCTGACCGAGACTTGCTAGTTTCAAAAATATGCCACAAAAACCTTTAGTGTGTGACCTGATTTCTGGTGGCCTTTCCTATGCAGTTTTTTTGGTCTATTTTAAAAACTAGACATTTATTTAGCAGAATTACTTTTTAGATAGCTTTGTATTCCTTTCCACGTTAAAATAAACCCTCAATCGTCAAGATTGGTCACAAGGTATTTTTTGATTGAAAAAAGTGCAAAGCCTATAGTCCATGCCACTTTGCAAAATTTCGATTAAAATTTTTTGTCCCCGAATTTGAGGAATAAGCGCTCGTTGGACGCGGAATAATGAGAGGAATGTAACAGTAAAATATTTCTGACCGAGACTTGCTAGTTTCAAAAATATGCCACAAAAACCCTTAGTGTGTGACCTGATTTCTGGTGGCCTTTCCTATG